>JAOUQT010067455.1:0-10361 GCA_025769995.1 Xyliphius kryptos
CCTGATGTCTGGAGCCCTGGCCCCCGGAATGCAACGGACTATGTTTGCTGGTGTCTCTAAGGGGGTAGCTATCCGAACGTGTCTGAGCTGGAAGTCACCAATCACCAGAGCAATTTTAGCAACCGGTCTCTCAGTGGGTGAGTCACTGAGCGGGGAAAACCGATTGGACACCTAGAGGGGTTACAGTCACCTCCATAATACTTGGAGCAGCAAGGCAAATTTTCTTGTTTTTGTTGTTCACTGAAGACCTTTGCGTTTAAGACTAAAATGTGGATATGAGACAAGAGTTCCGAATATCAGCTTTTATTTATTGGCATTTCGTTAAAATATGTAAAGTAAATCTGGATTTATCACTGTTTGTATTACACAACACCATTTTATAAATGACCAAAAGTAAAGGAACAAACAAAGTGAATTACACTCAGTATTTGGTGGACAAACCCTTGCTTTTAATAACTGCCTCCAGCCTGCGACCCATAGACATCACCAAACTGTTGCACTCTTCCTTTGTGATGTTACTCCAGACTTTTATTGCAGCTTCTTTTAATTCTTGTTTATTTCGACGGGATTCTCTCTCCAGTCTCTTCTTGAGGAGATAAAATGCATGTTTAATCGGGTTAAGATCAGGTGACTGACTTGGCCAGTCTAAAATCTTCCACTTGTTTCCCCTGATGAACTCCTTTGTATTCTTTGCTGTGTGTTTTGACCGTTATCCTGCTGCAAAATGAAACTCCTGCCAATTAGTTTGGTAGCATTCCTCCTTACATTGGCTGGAAAAGATTTTTCTGAACACCTCTGAATTACTTTTGCTGCTACCATCATCAGTTACATCATCAATAAATATGATAAGCCTCTTCCAGAGGTGGCCATGCATGCCCAAACCATGACATTACCACCACCATGCTTTACAGATGAGCTTGTGTGCCTTGGATATTGGGCTATTCCCTTCTTCCTCCACAGTTTGGCCTTTCTATCACTTTGACAGAGGTTAATTTTGGTTTTATCAGTCAATAGGACTGTGTTCCAGAATTTCTGTGGCTCATCTCTGTACTTTCTGGTAAACTCCAATCTGGCTTTCCGATTCTTGCTACTGATGAGGGGTTTGCACCGTGCTGTACGGCCTCCATACATCTGTTCTTGGCGTCCACTCTGAACAGTGGACTGGGATGCCTTTACCCCTGCTCTATGGAGGTCATTGGTGATCTGGCTTACTGTAGTTTTTGGGCTTTTCTTTACAGCTAGGACAATTATTCTCTCATCATTGTTTTTCTTGGTCGACCTGTTCGACACCTGTTGCTCAGTACACCAGTGGCTTCTTTCTTTTTCAAGACATTCCAAATGGTTGTGGTTGTTATGCCCAATGCTTTTCCAATGGCTCAGATTGATTTTCCCTCTTTTCTGTGAGATTCTGAAGACTTGTCTCAACTTTTTGTCTTAAATCGAAATGACAAATGAAAATTTGCCTTGCCGTTCCAAGTATTTTGGAGGAAACTATATAAAACAAAGTAGACATTTTATTGTAACAAATCATTTTCAATAGTCATTCAATGACTAAAGATAAACCATTTAACTGGTAACAGGAGAGATTGTGTCTTAAAAAGTATCTATGTAAGGTTTAAATAATGTAGGTCGTTCAAGGTTTTATGATTTTAAAGAAAACAATCAGGGAATGTAAAAGAAATAAATCATTAAAGGCCAAATGATGGAATCCCTCAGGCTTTTCGTAAGGTCCCTTTGCATTTTTAAAGTCACTTTGCATTTTTAGGAAACATCTCTAAACACATTTATTCCAAAAGCCGGATTGGATAATAAACAGGTTTTATAATACTGCAATGTAACTGTGTTTTCAATAACTACTGACTTTTGATTTGTAAGTCACTTTGGATGAAATAATCTGCTAAATGTCTAAAGGTAAATGTCGGGCTGTATTTTTTAAAGGAACCATTATGCTACGAACGACTACAAACCATTAACTATGTTTTTTCTTTAGCATCATTTAATACACTTGCATCAAGAAATGCAACCTGCAACTGTATAAAATGGAAAAAGACTGCACAAAAATGATTTTTTCCCATGTTCAAACTGTAATGCAGTTTTACAATTTTCTAAGGCCTAGAACTTCAATAAGAAAAAACAAAGAAACAGTGGTATTTAAATAAGATTATTTTTGAATGCTATTTAAAAAGAACCAGAACTACATCCCAATACTTACAGATATTGGTTTGACTCATTTCTACCAATGTCTCTGCAGCTGATTTTCTGCCGAAGAATTCGGATAATGCAGATAAACAGGATAAAATTCAACTGCAAACAGATCAATATTTCATTACAATTAAAACAGTATTAGCATCATTGACAAATAAATGCCATTCACACTTTATAGCTACTTAAACTTACCAGGATTATTATCAGAATGGGGATTTGTATAATCAACCACAGACTGTCATCAATAAAATCCCAGCATCTGAAAGTAACAAAATAAATGTTGAAGGGTGGAAAGCAATTCATCAATCAGTCTATATATCTATCTATTTATTAAGGATATGGTGTTCCAGAAAAGTCATTTCACTACTAAAAACACAATTCTTTGGTTAAGCTCTGGTCTTTGGGTCATTAACTAAATCTTTCATCTTATGGTTTGTTATAAAACTACTGTAGTATTTAGAATATATATATTATTCTTATTTTTCTTGATATAGATATGCTGACACCAAAACTGCCACAATCATTTCACCATCATAATGTTCAGCTGACAGTTCTACGATAATAAAATCAGAATGTTTAAATGTTATATTTAAAATTTCAAGCAATTTGTTTTGGATTGTCTAATAAGTGCCGCCAAGCAAACCCTGTATTGGGTACTAAAAACTGAGAGTTGTTTGAGTCCTGTTAAAAGTTAAGAGAGATATTATTCTAAATACGTACATGTATCATTTTAATCATGTTGTTTTTTTTTTGTTTTTTTTTTTTTAATTAAAGAAATTACTAGGAAAAAAAAACAAAGAGTAAATAATGTGTTTGATAAACTTAACTGGCTTCTAGATACATTTATTTATAACCTAAATGATTTCTTTGCAAAGCCACTTGATCGGATCAAGGTTATAATGCTGCTGAAGCTTGTCTCAGCCTTTATAAAGCAAAGGAGTGGAAACACTAGTCTCCAAGTCAGCTCAGTATACTCTTCATACACACATTGTTTTTTGATGCTCATTGCTATTTTACACCCCACCAAACATATTTTCAAGCCTCCAACCTGGGTAATTTAAATAGTTTGTAATTCCCACTAATAAAAAATCCTCTCTTTAGTATGCCAGCTGATTACATCCATTGTATTAAATGAGGTTTACAGTATGTGGCTAAAAGAGAAATGGCTTGTTTCTGTTAAAACTGTACTCACCCAACATCATGCAAGTAGGTTTTTGAAATGGCCCATATGGTGATAAAGACAGCTGGAACTCCTGTTAAAATTTTACAGGAAAACAAAAATAAAAAATAAGCAATGCTAAAAGAAAAGCAATATGTCCATTTTCTGAGCTAAATTTGAATTTAATTTGATGCACAAAATTACATTTTAGAGTAATAAGTACACAGGAGAGCAGACCATCTTTGTTGAGACCTCTGGGAAATTTGATAGTTGCAGTAAAATGCCACATTACCCTTGTAGTGGGTAAAAAATATGTATTATTTAAATGGTAATAGTAATTTAATTATAGGCCGTTGGTTTGAACTAAAATATTTAAACAGTTAAATAAACTAAAAGACAAATTATTCTATATGGAAAAGTAATTTTAGTAATTAAACATTGAAATAAATTTGCCAACCATTTTTTTTATTAAAGTAAACTTTAAATACACCGGTTGGTACTAAAGTCCAGGTAATTCAAGCTATTCATTTAGGATAATTACGTGCTTATGTTTTTGATTCTGATAACATTGTGCTTTTACAATTTAATTCTATGACCCCAAATATTCATTAACTACTAAAATATTCTTATGTTCATATCCATATTTGATCCATATCCTCCTCATCACGAATCTTGGGAGTTTTGATACAACCGCAATTTATTTGCACTGCATTTGAAAAACTTTCATATGTGATACCTTATGGTATCCAGTGACACTAAGGAAATATACAAAACTCAGCACTTTAATTTATTTTAAGTCTGTAAAAATAAATAATAGTTAATTAACGTATTTGCAGACGGAGTACCCAAGAGCACTGGTTTGAAGCCACATTAAGCATACAAATTAAAGTCAAGCAATATAAAATTGGACACAGTAAGATAAACCTTAAAATAACCTATAAACTTCTCTCAACTTGGAAGACTGCTGGCCACCACATGCAGTCCAATCAGATGGCATATCCAGCAACCTGGTGTTAAATCAAGGGTCCTAAATCATGAGCTGCTTTTGGAAAGCAACCGACTGATCAATGGAGTAAATGGTTAGCCTAGAATCCTCCAAAAGCTTTGTCTCCGCCAGAAAATTCTGTAAGTTGCAAGATAGCTGCACGACAAAGTTTCTCAGTGTATAAGTGCAAAATATTTACTGTAGGGCTTTAAAAAGATGTTCAGGGCTAACGCGTTGTAATACTGCATTCCAAAAAGGAAAAGATCAGAGATGTTGGTTAACATTTAAATTGTTTTGGAGGTAAAACTTTTGTTAAGGGATTTGGGGACATGGCATTGACAATACACTGAAAAGAGATCATGTTTTAAAGGTTTGATTTTTAAGACACACTTTCTTATATTAGAAAAACCTTCACACGCTAATGTGTATAAAGGTAAAAATAAGAATAAGAATGCCGCAGCATTTTTGTAACCGTGATTTAGATCTGTAAGGCACATCAAGGCTTGATATCTTGAGCCTAAAAAAATGTTTTGTCTTTTTTTTTTTTTTAGAAGAAAGTGGAAAAATCCTAAAAGGGTCAAGAAAACAAATATGTAACTTGTGGTCACCTATGTGGCAAAATTGAAAAATTAAAGAATTTTGCAGATCCATTGCGCTTCAAAAGCAGTCAAAAAAAGACTTGTGGTGCAAGACCTCTTTTTCGTGCTGATGCAACTGAAGATAGATTTTCTTACTATTTTTGAACCATGAAATAGTAAATCTAGGAAAAATAATGGAAAAGTATCTCCACTGTTCAAAAAAACCAAAGCAAGAATGGAAAGGGGAATAGGGGAATTAATCTTGCTACCTAAGAAAAATGTTCCAGAAGAGTAACAATAGTAATATATTCCTCAGATCAACAGATATTTTAACCAAAAAATGGGATAGCTTGGGTTATAAATGCACAAATGAAACTTAATCTTATAAAACATAAAAAAGTGTTTGAAATCTTGTGGGAATTTCTGAACTTTAACTTTAAGTTAAAGTTAAAGGCATCAAAACTGCCGAGTAAAAGAGAGAACTTTTAAAACTATTGAATAATTTTTAAGACTAGTGAGCATTTAAGCAGTTTGTATCTTTTAGGTGCTCAAGGCTTGCTTGCACACATTTGCAAATGGAACCGTACCTCTAGGGCAATTTTAATAGTTAACAAGTCTCATTCACTAATATTAATATTTAGAATCTTCTGGGGATCATGTATTTAAAAATAATGCAATAGGGTGTAGGATCCAGTTGGAAGTGTGCACCTACACGATCTACTTCCAGAAAGAATAGCTTGTCAGGGTGTCCCAGAACTGGAGTGGGTATAAATAAGACTTAAGGAATGTGCTCTGCCTTCGGGGTCCAAATAAGGTTAAGGGTTTTTTATTTAAGGCAAAGGGGGAGAAATTGAGCTAAAATAAATTAGTAACCCTGAAAAAACAATTGGTGAATCCCAAGAATGTATGAGAAGAAAACTGGCCAATTGAGAATGGCACTGATATTTGAGGGTCCATTAGAATTCATTCATGCCCATCCAGGGGAGAATATTTCAGGGGCTGTGCAGATACACTCTGGACAGAATGCCAATCTTTTGCTGGGCACACTGACTCACACTTCCACACACACAAACACACATTATGAGGGGTAATTTAGAGCATTCAATTTACTCGGTAGGGAAGGAAACTGAGGAGATCTCCACCCAGATCGAAATTTGAACTGGGCGATCCCCAGCGCTGAGAGGCCAATGTGCTAACCACAAAGCCACCTTGCTGCCCATCCATTAGAATGTAAGCAACTGGAGCAACTGAAATACAAGCTTTTAAGCAAGAGTTTAAATATAACACTGTAAATGGTATGGCATAATCAGAAGTGAATGACATCTTGTCGGCTGTATAATCGATGTACTGCTTTACCTTATTTTTACACCCCTATTAGAGACCTAGTGTTGGATAAAACCACACATCTTTACTGAACAAAAACCTAAAGCCGTTGAAAAGCATGTGGCCTCCACTAAATATCTTGAGAACCACAGCTCAGTGTGGGATTCAAACCCTATGAGGCTCAGGACAGGGTGCCAATTCAGCAACATAAATGCAATTTTGCATTTCCCCTCATGGAATAACAGGGGGGTTATCTTATTTTATAAATCACAAAAATAAATCTATGTCTTTCAGAAGCATTACCCAAAAGCTACCCATTTTTAATTAAATTTCCAAAAAGCCAAATAGCAGAATTGTATAGGCCTATTTGTTCCTAAATGTTTATGTTTATCAAAAATTCTGTTGTTTTCTGAAATGAAAGATTGCAGAATGCTTTTGTGTGCATCACCGCATTGGGATCTACTAGAACAATACATAACACATCGGCACATAATACACACTATAAACTACTATGTTTGTAATAGGTAGTCATTCCAAACGCTGTTTCAGTTCTACAGTATTTCTGCTATTTTCCCCTGGTATTAATAGTGTTCTGATTCTACAAGACCTTTATGATACAAAATGCTCCCTGCTGGATGTAATCTAAAAGGGCATTAGTACAACAACTAGCAATTAAAATAGCTGCATTAATTTACAACATAGCAGTGATTACTTACAACATAAGATATGCATACTTAAACTTCCAGTGTCATGATTAATATCAAACATATCTTATAATGTAAAAATACATAATGCAGGAATTTCCAATGCTCCATAAATTAGAAATCAGTCATGAATTGATGAGTGGATTTATAGTATCCTTTTTGATTCACATATTTAAAAGCAATAAACATGTGTTAATGGTATGGATATTTATTAAAAAAAATAATGCTGATCTGGTACTCACCCCAACCAATCAGAATAAACCACCAAAAGTACTTCCTATGTGAGAAGAAGGACACGGCAAGTAGAGCATGCAAATAGAGGCCTTCCACCAGCAGCCAAAAGAAACTTGCCATGACCCCATATTGGAAGAAAACTACTGCACTCTTGCATCCCACCTGCCAAAAAGTATGTAATAAAACACAAAACAGAACTTATTATGCTTTACTTGCATTTAAATACACACTTTACAGTCATGACCAAAGATTGGACCTTCTGAACTTCTTTTAGAAAATGAATTACCACAATTTTTTTTTTTTTTTGGGCAGGGCGCTAATCTATTGCTGGGCTATTAAGGGAAATTGGGAGCAGTTAATTCACTTTGAATCCACGTTTTTGGACTATGGGAGGAAACCGGAGAACCTGGAAAAAATCCACACAGATACAGGGAGAACATGTAAACACCATCTAGATTGATATTTAACCTGAGAGACAGACGTGCTAACATTAACGCCAGCGTGCCACCCGTTAAGAAGAATTATGTGGAATGTGGAAACCAAAATTAAAGAACATTAACTAAAGGCTACAGGTCCATCTTCAAGACTCAAGGTATTATTGTATACTGTGCATGGAATTATTAAGGAAGCTTGAGCCCAGCGTACTGTGGATAACCCTTTTGGAGGTGGACAGATTTTTAATATTGCAATAAATGATCATTCAAATTGCAGCTAAAGTACCTTATAAACTGGTAGTTCATGTCTATAAATCTGATTAGCTTAGCCGTTTGTCCAGCTGTGACATTATTTACAATAAGGTACGCCTGTCTGCTTCACATTTGTATCAAAGTGTTCTATTAATTATTTTCCTGTTTTTGAAACTACATTCTGTAATTGGGCCACTAGATGGCGGCATTTGATTAATAGAAAAACAAAAAATATTATTGATGATTTTGCTTTAAATAAACATATTTAAAAATCAAACTTTGTCTTTTATAATTAAACATAGTTTAGTTTACTGCTCCTGGTTTGACTGTGAGCATGCAGTTGGATTACATTTTTGGGCCCAGCGTCAGTTATCCATTTTTATATATTTGTGGTCAATAAGTTTTAGCAAAGCAGTGACACTATTGGTGTTGTGTTAGTGTGTTGCGCTGATTGAAGTAAAAAGACTGACGGAGTTTTTTTATGTAAATGTAAAATTAGAGAAAACTAATTTTTGCTGCAAAGTTTATATTAAATTCTCATGGAGCTGATCCAATTACACCAGTGCAACACATTCAAACAAATTACCAATGCTAAATCTAATTGAACCCCTTTGTAGATAATTAAAAACAGCAGTTTGGAGACAGCGCCCTTAAATCTGATACCTGAAATTCCAGCAGAGGGAGTAATAAACTTATTATTGGTTTCAGAGGGCTTCCAGTTTTCAAAAGGTGTGCTACCTACCGCATACCACAAGTGTCTTGGATTTGTCTTGGAGTGTCTGCTCCTTAACATGTAATGTTTTTAACAAATACTTGCAAATGGAATACCCCTGGCAAATTTTGATAAAGTAATATATTTTTCCTACTGTGTTTACACACTAAAGAATGTGTCATCCATGTTCAACCTATCCTTGCAGTAAAACACACGCGCGCACACACATATATACACACACTAAGTGAAGTGAGCACACACTGCCAAACAAGATGCTGGAAACCTAATGCTTTGGGAGTGTTTTTCATCCAAAAGACCAGGGAACCTAATCATAGTAAACATCACAATGTAAAAAGAGCATTACATCAAGATTTTCAACAACACTAGGCAGTCTGCAGAGACACTTGGCCTTGGGCACAGCGGACATTTTAGCATGACGACAACCAACAACACACAGCAAAATTGGTAATGAAATGGTTAGCGGGCAAGACTTGAATCTAATTGAAAATCTGTGAAGGGAGCAAAAGTTCAAGTTGATGGCAAGGAGATCCACCAACCTGAAAAAAGATGGAGCCCATTGCTTAAGTTGGCAAAAATATCAGACGAGACAAAAGCTGGTCTGCTATTATAAAAGGTTTTTGATTGCTGTAATAGCCAATAAAGTTATAGGTATAAGTATAAATAATTTTGGACGTGCCACTTTTTGTTTATTTGTAAATAAAAGCAAATACTTTTTTCTCATAATGATTCCATTTGTACACCTTTTTATTCTGAAAGAAGCCTGTTTAATTTCTAACCAAGAAGAAACTTGTTGCTTGAATAGAAGTAAATGTAAGTAAAAATTTGCCACAGATATGAATAATTTCGGCTACTTGTACACTTTTAGCATAATTTTATTTCTTTTAACTAGTAGTTTGTGTAATATTTACATCAATTTTAATCCTGTGGGTGTCATATTCAATTGTTGAAATAAACAATGTTTACCAGAACAGATTAACTGAAGATAGAATTAAACTATTTCAAACAATGGCCTAAAAATATATGTAAAAAACCTTTCATAGCTTAAAGATTTTAGACTACTTAAGGGTCTTAGTTTACTTATGGACTACAATTTTGTAGCAAGTTGTATTCTAGTTATTAATGGGCTAGTCAGTAACTTATAGTATAAGATTAAAGTCAGTTACTTTATAGAAGGGTTACAGTTAATAATATATGGGTAAAGTTCAGTTTTGATATACTTTAGTTAGTTACAGATACAGTACAGGCCAAATGTTTGGACACACCTTCTCATTTAATACGTTTTTGTTTTTTTCATGACTACATTGTAGATTCTCATTGAAAGCATCAAAACTATGAATGAACACATGTGGAGTTATGTACTTAACAAAAAAGGTGAAATAACTGAAACATGTTTTATATTCTAGTTTCTTTAAAATAGCCACCCTTTGCTCTGATTAATGCTTTGCACACTGTTGGCATTCACTCAATGAGCTTCAAGAGGTAGTCACCTGAAATGGTGTTCAGGTGTGCCTATGAGGGTTAATTAGTATAATTATTTGGAATGCCAACAGTGCAAAGCAGTAATTTAAGTACATAACTCCTCGTGTTTATCCATAGTTTTGATGCCTTCAGAGAGAATCAACAATGTAAGTAGTCGTGAAAATAGAGAAAACCCATTAAATGAGAAGGTGTGTCCAAACTTTTGGCCTGTACTGTACTTATGTAAACATTAGATAGTATGTTAAGTTCTTGCAACTTAGCTGTTAGTTTCTTCT
>JAOUQT010067462.1:0-10361 GCA_025769995.1 Xyliphius kryptos
TCCAAAAGATTTTTAACTGAATATATCTTTTAAATAAGTATTATATATATATATATATATATATAGGGAAGGAATTCCAAATATGTCTTGAGCGATATTCTGTAAGGGCTTATAGTGTAATGATTTACTGCTAATGGAGATGATTAGAGCCTGATTCCACTCTGCAACAGTGGAATTCACATCTCTGTATGGTGTGTTGAATGAACACTTGTATAGATGCTCATACCTGGCACAAGAAGTAGAGTGCATCGTATAGTAAGATGAGATTTTGCAACAGAGTAACTTCATCATTTAAGTAGATATATTTGCTTTTTACATGCAGCTGCTTTTGTCACGAGAATTTTATCCTTGCGTTGTTTAGTATTTGATTTTGTCTGATGTGAAAATGTACGAATGTGCTTTAAATATTGTAAATAATTAAATATTAGCATTTATTTTAGTCATAAATGAAAAATCTTAGTTTTAAACAATGTTACCTTAGTTAATATATCCTAAGACCCATTTGTTATGTCAAGCTCCACATGGGCCTCGCTTTCCTGTATTTTGCCGCATGCGTGCGTGCGTGCGTTGTATGTCTAGGCCAAAGAAGGTAGCCTGGGGCTGTGAGACATCAGAAGCCAAAAGCCATGCTGCCTCTCCCAGTTCTTCGCCCATTGTTCTTGCCATGCAATCTGAATTCCTGTAGAGCTGAGGAGATTCCTCTTAGTGTAATATGCTATTATGTTCACTCAGCTCCTATTCAACATCTGATGACTTACGCCACTGCCCTGGTCCTCTGAGACTCCCCTGTGTAGCATGATAGGATAGGGTCTTTGTGTCAGGTTTTAACGATCCATCATGGTGTATTTAGCCTTCTCTATGCACGGAAGTTCACTATAATTTTGAAAGATATGCTGCGTATTCCCCTGGCAATACGTTTTATACTTTTCAATGTTTTAATTCTTATGATTCCTGATGTTAAGACAATATGAGAACCCATTACACTAAGATGTAATTTCGAACTTCTGAGACACAAACAAATATGGAAATGTATGCTGCATTGCAGCGCAATTAAATAGGGTTATTAGTCCTTTTTTTACTGAGTACCTGGCTACCTGTTATAGCTTTGCTTCTACAAACAAAACTTTCCAGCAACAATGAAATTCATATTTAACAAAAAAAAAACATTAACTCATCAGCATACAGCCAGAAGTTTTCCATGTTATTTTATTAGGATTATGATAATAATAATCATCACAACTATATAAAGTATAAACAAAGCAAATTTAATTTAAATAATAAATTCTTTATTTCCTAAAACACAATCCACACCTGTGGATTTTCATAAGATACCATTTCATAGAAATGAAACGTTTGCTTTCTCATCTATGGACCATTATGATCTGATATAACACTTATGGTCTTATTTAACACAAATGCCTAAATAAATAACTTGCATTGATTATAGTTCTAGAGTTATAGTAGTCTATAATTAAAACAAATGTAACATACACATGATAAAAACAGATTTAGTATTTTATCTGTAAAGTTCCTTCTGACCAAACGCTCTTGCAAAACACTTGGTGCACCTGAAATCTGTTACTAAAACCAATTTCTCCCCCTGATTATGCATCTCCAAACTAATACTACACTTAAGTTTTTAACAATTTTGCACTGTTGCAGCCTTACTCCTACTCAAACACAGCATGTGTCTCTAACAAACGTTTAACATGAAAATCCAAAGTTCGGATCTTTGATGGCGTTTTTTCACAGAATTCATTGACTTTCCTCTGATTTGTTTTCATTTTGTTACAGTTCATGCTGTTCCCATCACTTGTTAACATGCGTCTCCACAGGGTCCTGATAATCTAAGCATGACGGGAGTCTGGTATATTAAAGCATTGCAACCTCCAGACTCTGCATGAAAACAAAGCCACCATAACCAGATCATCTCAGTCTCTCTTTAGTAGCTTTAGAAGAAGTAGGATTGTCTCTGTCCACATCATGTCTCTGATAAATCCAGGACCACGTGTCTAGGATTTGGCAATATTTGTTCCTTTTGGGGCCACTTTGCTCTCCATTTTTGAAGGAGAAGGGGAAGTTGCCGTCTTGCCTTTGCATCAGAAGGAGCAGGATTTTTAAAAGCCCTATGGGTAAAAACAACAAATTTGTCAGTATTCAAAATTTCAGACATTTATACTCTCAGTCTAAACAGTCCTGTTATTTTTACAAAGTAGGAAGACTTTTCGTTTGTTAAAATAACCACATTTAATGATGAATAATTAAAGCGACGTGGAGGGAAAGAAAAGCACAGTTCTTAATTCCAGTGGCTTTTACAGTTATGTTTTTTCTATAGTGTAGCTTTTTAAATTGCTTGCTCTTGCTGATTCAAAGTAGTTTTATCTTTTCATCTTCTTTATTTTTCAAAAATATAGGGATTTCATGAAAGTAATTTCATTTAATAGCACACTTACAACTTTTACACCCGATTTTATGCATGCCAGACACAACCATAGAGGGTTGATTAATCTTAATCTCAAAAGAAACCTCCATCCTAAATCTTATACTTAGAGCAGAGGGCCTTGATACATTCTACACAGTCATTTTTGTGTTCTTACCTTTTAATCCCCAAATTCTTGGCTGCCAAGTCATATTTACTCTGCTTTTCGGCACTGTTGTGGCCGCTGGCTGTCGGAATCACTTTGTCACGTGCTGCTTTATACCTGAAGAGAGAAGGAGCATGCATACCATGTTATATGAGCCACGCAGTTCTGTTAATGCGCTTTCAGATTCATGGAATCTTTTACAAGCCTGAAAATGTGCTACAAAAATAGAACCCAAACTTGTCTGTGCAAGCTCATCAGGTTATGCACTCAGTTGTTTAGGCTGCCTGTACCAGTAAGGAATGCCTTTGCACCTCTGTCTGACCAGTATTCATCATTATTATGTTTAATGTTTATTTACCTTAGCAACTTGATTTTATGGCAGAAGGACAAGCACATGCCATCACTGCTATCTGTGCAGACACAGCGTGGTAGCTCTGTGGAGAGTGATGCTTCCTCAACTGAGCGCTTCTTGCGGGGTGCACTGCCCAGTCCATATGATACTGTCCGTCTGAGAGAAGACAAAAACGAAATTTCAATCACACTGGCAAACCGTGATGTTTACAACCATATAAACCTATACTGACATTATTTCTGATACCTTTCTGAAGACAATACTTAGATTTATTTGAGATGTAATGTCTGAGCTGACTTATTCATATTCCACATTCACAGGTTTGAATAGTCACACTAAGACTTGGAATAAAATAGACTGACTAGAATTTAATTAAACCCATTAAAAAATCTGAAATCCATTTATCAATAAATTAGCAATTTTGAGAGATCACACTCTAAATCAAACATCAATCCCTATGTCAAATATTTTATAGCTTGTCATCTCAAATTATTCGAGCACAGATTGCATGCCCTCCATCTCCCTGTACACTTACTCAGGTGTGTTGACCCAAATGATGTCGAGGTGGCAGAAGTAGACGCATTCTTTATCCAGGAAAGTGGAGCAGGAGCATCGTTTGGTTCTGGAGTGGCGCGTAAGAGAAGCTTCACTCAAAGCAGCTGGCACAGCTGGGAATAAAAAATGAAGGTTGTTTAAAAGAAAGAAAGAAATCTCACTGTAGTGTTTAAGGTACCTGTTCTTTACTTCTCTTAAATTTGTTCTGCTAAAAGCAAGTATTAAGCTGATTAACAAGCCAATTTCTTCCAGGTAGAGAGTATTCTTATTCTGACCTGTCTTTTTTTTATTCTATGGAGTGAAAAATGAGAAAATGTGAAACCCCATACATACCTGTGTGAATGAATCCAGAAGAAAACATAGACAGCAGGGGGAAAATAATCCGTAATTCCATAATTGTGTGAGCTGAATCCAATTTCTGGAGAACTTTAGATGAAGAGACGCGTTGCTCGGTTTTGCACTTTGCTCAGACTGATGGCGCTGCTGTGCTGTGCTCTGCTCTGCTTTGCTCTGCTGTGCGCCTCCACCTGCGCAGCGCCTTTTTATAGCCCACTGCACCCGCCGCACCTCCCGGGTCGCGCCCTGTGCTCGCGTGTAAACACCCTGTCGGCTGGCTCATGTGCAGACAATGTTGTTTGTTAACGGTTTGCCACATGCAACGTGGAGACCGCGATAAAAAACTTGTTAAATTCCAAGATTCCAGAGGATGGAGGCGCGGCAGACGACAGGTCGCGCCAAGTTGGGAAGTTTAAACAAACAGCGCGGCAATGGCAGGGTTTGTCCAGCAGATGGCGGCGCAGCACGTACCGAATTACTGACGCGCTTCCTAGAATAGTAACACAAGCTGGTACAAAAACACAAATTACCTCTTAAGACGATAAAATCCCGAATATGGCATTAATACCAAAAATACAAACCAAAACGGGTTAATTGGCTTTGAAGCCCTTTGACGACCAAGCCAATTTGTGGTACCTGCTGACATCTGAGACCTGAGAGATTACCATTCAGCTGTCAAAATCACTATTACTTATCACTTATTCAGAAATAATTAAGTTTTAATGACACTATTTTTAAAACGCCCTAAGCAAACATTGCTATTAAAGCTGTATGTAGTTAAAAAAAAAAAGAGAAAGAAAAAAGGAAAAAAGTCACATAAACACATCCAGTTTCTTAATTTGACGTCATGCGTGTTAAAAACCTGTTTAACAGTTCTTATTTTAGAAAGTAGTTTTAGCAATAGGGAGAAATATATATTTGAATTGTGATTGTTTTAATAAATTGGTGATCAAACTTTAAAAATGTAATCCTGTGCTATCATTATTATCATTATCCTGGCTGTGTGCTGCTGCAGTGTATTGGTTGAGGGGGAGGAGGTGGTTTGGAATTGATGACTCAGATAAGACCATAAGTTTAGCTGATATTAAAACTCAAAAGTTTCCAAAACATCTCACACGCCCCACAAAATGATTAGTGGCTGATAAGTAAATCTACATGTTTGGTTATCTTTATGCTAAAGGTGTTAGGTATAAAGTCCAACAAATAAAAAATAAAGATGTATGTTAGTCTATGTCTTAGTTTAAAGTGACGTGCTTCATTACAGTGTCAAATTGTATTTTAGGACTTAAGTTTAGTTTAGGTTTTAGGATTGGGACTAAATATTTGAAGAGTAGATTCATAAAATATAAAAATATGCCATAAGGCTTTAAACACAAAGCAACATAATACCTTATTAAACGCTTATTTTAACTGTTCATTAACTTTTTCATAGAAACCAGTCATAAAGCTTGATAACATTAATAAATACCTCCCCGGAAATTGACTTAGTGAGTGCTCATAACTGTTTTGTTAAAGCTTATAAGCTTTCATTGCGGGCATTATGTAAAGTATTGTCATTTTTTGCCCCTATGAAGTACACGTCATCAATATTAGACTTTAATTATACAGACTTTAAGTAAAGTGAAATCACCTTATGTATGAATGGCTAAAAGTTTGAAGAATCCAGAATTTATGTCATAATGCATTATAACCATGTGTTTTAATACCTTGAGTCAAATAGTTATAACACTTGATTATTGACAGTGATTATGAGCATTTATGATCATTAACACTTATGACTTATGACAACTGTTATAAAGTGTTATATATGCACCATACAACTTTATAAATGCACTTTTAATTCATTATTAACACTTGATTTATAGAAAATTGTACCGTATTGTTTTCCTGCAATATTGTTTTAAGCAGCATTGTACAGAGCATTGACTCATACACCTGGCTATCATTATGTTTTAACCTAAGTAATTGGTTAAAATGCAATAAGTAATCTGTAAACAAATTACGTATTGTTCATAACAGTAAATAAATCCTAACAAAAACACAAAGTTGACAAATGATTTCTGACAAACTATCAACAGCTGAACTAAATCTCTGGTGTATCTCTGGCCACATCTCGCACTTTGTTTACATCACATACCACATCGGCTTTAGGAAATGGTTGTATTGTCGCAGAGCAGCATATGCCTAAGGTTTCCAATTTTTAACATGGGGAATGTTAATCATCTTTACTCTCATTGGAGATTCCTACTTGGCCCAGAGTAATCATCTGCTCCCCAAAAATAGATTTGAATTCTGAAACTTCAGTGTTTTTGTTTTTTTTCAAAACTTGAGATCACGCTAATACTAAAGACATAATTGTGATGAAAACAATATAAACAGATTGCAAAACACTTTCTATTTCCAAGTGCGAGTGGCTATCCTGTAGAAACAGTATCCTGCTGGTCATATCTACAGCACACACGGTTTTGGTGTAATAAGCAATTGCAACTGATTTTGACACCTAAAAAGAAATAATGTTTCCTTTTTTTAGTGTATTTTGGCTCAATGCTATAGGCAGCAGATGTCATGACTACAGGTTTCTTGTCAAACTGTTAGATGACAGCAATTTCAGGACCATGTGTGACCACCATCTTATGCATTTTTGTGCTTGGCTTGATTTATTGCTTTTCTAAAATGGTTACAAACACACTATAACAAAAAAACAAAAGTTTGATTAATAAATGCTTTGGTTGAAAGCAAAATCATTACTAAACTGGACTTCCACGACACAATCTAGTCTGGTTTTGAAGTGAACCCTGATCACTGAGTAACAGGTTTCTGGTTTCTCTAACGACCAAATGATGATGATGATTATCCCGATCAGTCATGGCCGACTCTCGGTCACTTCTTGAATCGTGATTCGCGAAGTATTTTGGCAAGTATAGTGAAGTAGTTTTGCCATTGCTTTCTCCACCCCTCCCCATTTATCCGGGCTTGGGACCGGCGTGCAACTGGGTCCAATTACCAGCTGGGCATACACACACATACAGGGCAATTTAGAATATTCAATTTACTTACATCCATGTTTTTGGAATGTGGGAGGAAACCGGAGCCCCCGGAGGAAACCCACACAGACACGGGGAGAACATGTAAACTCCACCCAGATAGGGATTCGAACCGGGAGTCCCCAGCGCTGAGAGGCGAACGTACTAACCACTAAGCCACCGTGCCGCCAACGACCAAATACTAATGCCCAAATTATCGAATGCAGTTTATAAAAAAAACAGGAAAATAATGTTTTGTATATCACACATTTATATGAATGTGAAGCGCTCAGAGGTATGCATTATTGTCAGTAATGTCACAGCGACATTACTGGACAAACCACTCAGCCAATCAGATTTAAGGACAGAAACTACCAATTTTAGAAATGTCTTCAATGCCCCTTAAGTTACTTTGTGAAACTAAAGGTTGTCTTTTCTTGGTAAACCTCAAAATAAGACCATACCACTTGACCAAGACAAACACAGTACATCCAAGAACGCTATTTTTTTTAAAGAGGAAACGAAAACTGCCAAGACCCCACCCCTGTAATATTGGTATTATTTAAAATGTTTCAAATGTCCTTTTTAGAACACTAAATTAGTTGGCACTATAGAGGAATAAAAACAAACTGCTGGCAGTCAGGCTATTATAATGTTTATTAATACATTTATCATACCCCTCCCCACAAGAACACCAGTGAAAAACACTTTACCTAAATCTGGTATTCATAATGTATTATGAACACATTTATAAAGCTTTTCAAAGTATTCATAATGCATTATAATACTTGTTATAAACCCTTGTTAATGTCCAAAAATGCACATAATCACACTCATAAAGTGTTTAAAGAACATGCCATAAGGCTTTATAACACAAAGTTCCATAATGCATTATAAATTATATATTGTTGATTAACTTTATGACTATGATTATGAACATCTATGTACATTAACAAAGGCTTATGACAAATGTTATAAAGCGTTATGGATAATTCATAAAGCTTTATGAATGCACTTATAATGCATTATGAATCCCGGATTCATAGAAAGTGTTATCAAAATATTAAGTTATTTAATTTAACACCATAAATGTTGTTAATAACCTGCTTAAGAGGAGTTTTAACAATAGAGAGAACACAGGACCAAACTTGAAATTGCTAAATATTAGGCTTTTAGTTGTCTTTATAAATCAGTAGTCATACAAAAAAAAAAAAAAAAAAAAAAAGGATTCCTGACACATGCTTTCATTTGTACCTACTTGCTTGTTGCCATGATATTGAGGGGTATTGTTTGAGGGGGTGGTTGTAGTTTGGAAATAGGAAACTTGAACTAATACATGACTAGGAATACAAATGTTTTCAAAACATCTTGCACGCCCACAAAATGATTAGTTGCTATTAGTTTGCTGCAATCATTTTCAGGTGAGGTTGTATTAAATCTAGTAATACATGTCACATTTGTCAGATTTCTATTTTCTATTGTTTTGTAGATAAATATTATTCAGACCTTTGATGAATTCCTAGTTTAACTCCTAATTTAATTCCTGCGTGGGTTTCTTCCGGGTTCTTCCCACATTCCAAAAACATGAAGGTAAATTAAATGCTCTAAATTGCCCTGTATAGTGTGTGTATGTGTGTGTGTGTGAGTGAGTGTGTACCCAGTGATTGATTGGCGCCCTGGGGTATCTGCCCAACGCCCGGGACGTTCTTCCCTGGATGGGCGAGGAATAAGGGAATAAGCGGAAAGATGAACCATGCACCAGATGAACATAAAGGAATAAGCGGAAGATAATGAATGAAAGAATGAATGAATGAAGGAATGTTGAATTCTGCATGTCTTATTTTGTATACAAGAAGAAATGCTAATAATTTGATAGTATGTTAGAAATAAAGAAATTGTCTATTTCTATATGTCTATATTCTAATCCTGTCAGTGGTAAAAACAAGGGGTATATTTGCGGATATTTTCCCATAATACATCTTCCAGCCATAGTGTGATTGCTGGCTTTTGTGTTTAACAACTTATTGGATTTATTTCAATCAGTTTTAAAATATTTGGACACAACAATAAAGAAAAAATACTACTTTAAAACATTCAGAATGCGGATTTGCCAGATTTGTTAGATTTATGTCATTTGCTCCATATTGCAGATTATCAAATTCAAATGTCTTTCCTAATAAACAACCCGTGTAATATGATGTGTAGTTTCCTTAAAAATACAGAGAACAAATTTACACTTTAGCTATAGAGCCATGTAGACTGTTAAAACTTCCCCTTTCTGAAATATAAGAACTGTCATGAGGTGAAAGAGTTTCTGATTCTGCTTAGCCTTATATTTAAACTTAAAACGTATTTTTTCCCCCACTGGAAAAACTAAAAGCCTCAATGGATTCTTTATAACAGCACAATAGGCTGGATTTCTTTAGTTTTGGCATCATAAAAACATAAAAATGTTTCATGTAAAACTTAATAAATATAAATATAGTAAGCGCAGTTTGTTACCTTTAGCTGCACCAGATGAACATCCACATGCTTGTTGATGCTGTCTTGTTGCACAGACTGGGTGAGACCTCTGACTCTTTCTGCTGTGGTTCTCAGCCATGTCTCTATCTCTGGCAGGTGCAGGACCACCTTCCAGTCAGCTCCTGTGTGCAAAGGAGGGGGTTTCTGATATCTTTGATGGTGTTGTGGACCTTGAAGGACTCCATCGGCAGTTCCATTTTGCTCATATGAGTCCTCCTTCTGGCTGGCCTCCAAAGTCGGGGTGATGGAGGTGATCATAGGAGAGGCAGCCTCACTGCCCACAGGTGATATTGCAATGCTCATGGTAACGTTCTAAATTAGGTTAATGAGGCTTTGAACTGCAAAGAGGAAAAAGAGAAAGAAAAAAATAAATAAATAACAAGGATTTAAGTAACCTTCTATTTTAAAGAATACAGATTAGACATTGTATACATCAAAATATTAGACAGGATATTTACAATCCTGGATTGTAAATTGGATGTCATTTTTAAGTGCTAAATCTATTAGCAAATTCCTTTATGCTCTATTTCACTGCATACAACAATTGTTTTAGCTTTGCATGTGCAACCTAGCAGTCTAAATGCATACCAAATATTACATAATACATAGAGCACGTATAAATATTTTTGCCAAATCTATTGGTACATCTGTATTTACTTATTTACTTTAGTTTAGACAATTACATTTTTAATCTTAGAAGGTTGCAGTTGGCATACCATAAAATTAGACACCATTTCTTCCCCAACAATCTCCAGCTTTTGCCCAGGTCTGTTTGATGAAAATTGATGTTCATTAAAATATTTATTTGCTCATATCAATATATATTAAGGCACAAGGTGGCTTGGTGGTTAACACATTTGCCTCTCAGCGCTGGGGATTCCAGGTTCAAATCCCAATCTGGGTGGAGTTGGCATGTTTTCCCCGTGTCTGTGTGGGTTTCCTCCGGGTTCTCCGGTTTCCTCCCACATTCCAAAAACATGAAGGTAA
>JAOUQT010067473.1:0-20577 GCA_025769995.1 Xyliphius kryptos
CCCCCCCCCCCCCCCCCCCCAGAGTCCTGACCGCAACTCCATCCAACACTTTTGGAATGAACTGGAACAGAGATTGGGCCTTAGGTCAGATAATCTCTACATCGTGTTTCTGTTCTGTATCCTGTTCGTTTCTTTAAATCGTCTGTGACTCAGAACGTGTCCCAACCATTTAAGAAACGCTGTTTTAGCGGGTTTTACCCAACATAATGTAGTTACCCATCAGCCCTACCAACTGCTCAGTTCCTCAGCATAATGCTCCCACCACCGTGCTTCACAGTAGGTATAGTGTAAATCAGTAGTATGCAGTGTTGTGATTCTGATTTCACTTTGTTCTCTTTACTCATCTTCATCTTTCTTCTTGTCATTTCATCTCTTCACACCTACGGTTCCCAAAGAACCGATTTCAGACAGAACGTAACGGTTCTGCGCTGCCCTGAATCTGAACACGATTATGTTTCTGACGTTCACAGCAGCATTTACCCTCAAATAATAAATAAACCTGGAGCAATGTATGAGCCTGCTCACGAACCTGTGTGTGTGTGTGTGTGTGTGTACAGCTTGTTCCCACATGGGGGGCGATTGCCGGAACAGGGGAACAATGACAGGCTCTTTGGTAAGCACTGGTTCCTGATAAAGCTGGAATTTAACATCCCTTTCTCTTCAGCTGCCAGACTGATGCAGACGAGGTGCATTATGGGAGAAATGGTTCATCAGCATGACTAATAACGATTAACTAACACTAGCTAGTTAACAACTCAACATGACCTGTCGTTTCAGTTAAACCTCATTATGTTCAGTAACTTTGTTCAGAACAAAAGTTTATGGACTCACTCACATTACACCTACAGCTTTAATGATGATATAATTAAGGGTTTGTCCAAATACTTATGTTCATATGCACTCTACCCTGATTCTGTAAAAAATATGCTATCTGTTTAAAAATATGCAACTATTGAACTGAACGGGTTTCGGACCGTGTACCGGATAACGGTTACCATAGCAACGAGAATGCAGTGCCGTCTGATGTGTACCTCGTTCCGTTTTGATTTGGGTTTCTTTGTTGAAGATAAAGTATGAGTACAAAATCAGATGGGTGGTATTTCTTTTTCTTTTTTTAAATGTACAGTGGAAACCCTGCTTTCGTTACTAATCTGAGAAACCGAGGCGCTTATTTCGGTTTAAATTAATGTGCAGCTTGATTGTGTTTCTGCTCTTTTTCTTTGATGCACTGCAGGAGCACGTTTTTTTGGTCTCATGATGGCGCTAAAGGTAAAGCATTTAGTTCACTTTCACTTCTCAAGAGAAACTTAACGGAGACAATGAGATGGGTCCCTGTTACGTGATCACACTCTATCTCCAAAGCAACCGGCGCAAACAGAGACGTCGACGCCCACCGAATGCGGTGATTTCTGACGTCAACCAAAACAGAGGATCCACTGTATTCATTTTCTAAAAGTTGTGTGCAACGCAGAAACGCTGTTTTAGTGGGTTTTCCTCAACATGATGTAGTTACCCATTAGCCCTACCAACTGCTCATAATGCTCCCACCACCTTGCTTCACAGTAGGTTTAGTGTCAATCAGTAGTGTGCGGTGTTCCACGTTTCACTTTGTTCCCTTTACTCATCTTCATCTTGCTTCACTTATTGCTTTTCTTCAAAATTACAGATCCGAGCTCAGTTCCTCAGCATAATGCTCCCACCACCGTGCTTCATAGTAGGCATAGTGTAAATCAGTAGTGTGCGCTGTTTGGCTGGGTTTCAGATTTTACTTTGTTCTCTTTACTCATCTTCGCTTCGTTTTTTTTTTTTTTTTACAAGTACAGATCCCAAAGAACCGATTTCTGACAGAACGCGCGGTTCTCTGTGTATTAAATCTTTATGTGATGAAGAGTTTCTCTGTGCCTTTAGTTGATTTGGAAACACACGTTCTGTAAATCTGTAGGTTCATTGAGAGAGTGTCGGACCCGACGGAGGAAGCGATCTGGAACCGATCACAAACTCTCCGTGTTCACCGTCAGAGAGAAACAGAAATATATAGCATGAATAAATAAATATGTCGCCCTCTCTGGGCTGAGTTCTTTTTTTGACCACAGGGTGCTGCCACTCAGCTTTCAGTCAGCAGTACAGAATGCTGATTCAGCTGGAGGAGGATCCTGTTTGGGTTCAGGCTGGAGGTTTTAGAGGAACCGTGGAACGGAGAATTCTCAGCACAGTCTTCTTTCCCCATAAGTCTTGATTATGGATTATAAGATTATTAGAGTGGTGATGAAAAGTGTATGAACGAGGAGGTGTTTCAGTGATATAATAACATGGGGCGCTGTGGTGGAGAACCTGCTAACAACGTGAAAGTTGAGAGGCAGTTGTGTTTGATGGCATTTTAAGGTTATACTTTTAGAGTGAGGTTTGAGATGATTAAACATCTGAAATGTATATGTGCATTGTATACAGTGTGATTTGGGACGACGGTGTCCACGCGCTCGCTTTCTTACGGGAATTTATTAGAAGGTTTTTCAAGGACACCATGAGGAATGATGGAGCCGAGTTTCAGCTTTGTAGGTTCTCACCAAACGCCAGTCCATATGAGGTGTTGCGTTTTATGGTGACAGCGAACCAACAATCGAAAGTAGGACAGCGAGAACATGTTTTTTGAAGGACATGGTGCCAAGATTCAGCCTTGTAGTTACTCAGGATGACCCCAATGTGACCCTGAAAGTGTCTTGTGTTCGATGACGATAATGTGCGAACCACCAAATTTAAAAAACGAGAACCCGTTAGTTTTTCCACGTTAAGGAATAATGGAGTAAGTTTCAGTTTTGTAGGTTCTCGCCAAGCGCCAATCCATCCGAGGCGTTCTGAATGACAGTGTTTATCCAAAATTCATAATAATTATGTTTGTATTTTTGTAGATGGGACATTTGACAAAATATTTATGATGGCTTGACTTTACACCTACAGGAGCTTTTTGAACATTCCAGTCTCCGTTGGTTGTGTGTGTCTGTGGCGTTGTGCAGCTGTGAGATCAGAACCTGGACATGTGTTCTACTTCAAAGCGTTGCGTTGTGGGAAGGACCCTGTGTGGGTCAGTTGACTTCATCCACATTAAAGTCATCCAGCCATGTATTTATGGTCCTCACATTGTGCATACCGGAATAGAACAGGGCCTTCCCCAAACTGTTCCCACAAAGCTGAGGGTCTACACTTTTGCATGTTGCAGAACAAGGTTCTTGATATTACACATGACGTAATGGAACTGAATCAGTTCAACTACAGAGAGCTTAATGTATAGACTGAGCTATTACAGCATCGGGGTCTTCCCCCCCCCCCACTGGATCGTCGGTGTATTATGAACTAATTCCAGCATTACATCATCGGTTCTGTTCTCTCTGTGTAACTGTGTGAAGGGTGGAGTGAAGCGCTCTCTCACCCTGAGCATCAGCTTCATTTTATTGGTCCTTTGAGTTTTCGTAACCGTTTCGGATCTCCCCCCGGAGGGCAGTGCCACCCCTAAAATCTGTGAGTAATCTGCTCCGAGTCTGACGACATGATGCAACGCAGATTTAGTAGCTCTGTTGGAGGGAGGAGGAGGAGGAGGCTGCAGTTTCACGGCACAAGAAAGGGTTTTCCTCAAAATTTTGGAGACAATATGTATTTAAATTAGAGGCTAAAACAGACTGATACACAATCATCGTTCCAATGCAGCTCAAACCATAGAGGTCTGTGCACGAAAACGAGGACAGAAAAGGAACCGGCCTTCCAAAAACTGTTGAGTGACTCCCTGATGATAATGTGAATCTCACTCTTGGTAAACGATTCACTGATTGACTCCCTGGTGATAATGTGTCTCTAAGTCATTAAAAATGATTCATTGATTCACTTACTGATGATGAAGTGAATCTTCATCATGATAAATGATTCTTAGATTGACTCCCTGATGATAAAGTAAATTTTCATCATGAAAAATGATTCAATGATTGACTCCCAGATTAGAGAGTGAATCTCAGTCATGATAGACGATCCACTGATTAAATCCCTGCTAAAAAATGATTCACAAATTGACTCCCTGATAAAGTGAATCTCAGTGATCATAAATGACTCACTGCTTGACTCCCTGATGATAAATGATTTGATGATTAACTGCCAGATGAGAAAGTGAATCTCAGTCATGAATAATGATTCACTGATTAATCCCTGCTAAAAATGATTCACTAATTGACTTCCTGATAAAGTGAATCTCATTGATGATAAATGATTCACTGCTTAACTCCCTGATTATAATTGATTCATTGCTTGAATCCCTGATGATAAAGTGAATTTCAGTCATAATAAATGATTCCCGAATTGACTCCCTGACTTTTTAATCGTGATGAATGATTCACTGATTCCGTAATTTACTGAGGAAAAGAACCAATTCCAGTCCAAACTGAATTCATTTAGTGATTAATAGACCTCTTTATTGCTGCATGGTTCCTTTAATGGCTCCTGCTTTGCCTCTGGTGAGTTCCTGGTTGGTTCTGTTGATTTTTGTGCCGTTTGTTCAGGTTAATACTTTAAAGCTCCTCAGAATCCATTTGTCCTTTAAGAGCTCCTATAAAACTAGTGTTCTCCCGATCTGCAGCTTTAATGCTGAGATAAAAGTGGAGATCAATCACACGCTCTGTCGCTGTGTAAACATCAAACCCGCCGTCTGCAGTCACATGCCCTCCAGGCTCGGGGCCCGCCGCGTTACCAGATCGCGCCCGCGTGGCTGCTTGGTACGCAACTTGTTTTTACAGGCGTTCATCATGAAATCTCCAGAACATGCTTCAATTAAACGCCGTCTACGCGGCCTGACGCGAAGTCGCATGCCAGGAGGCGCCGGGGGGAGGGGGTGCGAGGCTGAAATGTTTGTGGTGCGTTGAGTTTTGTGTGTAATTTGCTTCAGATGCTGGATATTTACGCCGTCTGAGGGAGATGGATGCGCTGTAATCGGCGTGTTTAGCCGAGCGCGAGTCACGCTAATCCCCATTCCAAACACATTTCCATACGAATGAGCGCAGGGCCCCGATAATCCCTTTCCCTTGGGGGTCACCCGTCGCTGGCCCGCGTCAGCTCAGCGCTGGGTGGATGTGCTCAGCACGGGGCAGTTCATCCAGAAGCCGCTGACCTTCCACCTGAAGCGGCTGAGACGTTTGATGAAGTTCTGCGGAGCTGCGCTCTCACACACAAAGGAACTATAAAAGATGCGGTCGGCACGTTAAACTCAGATTCCCTACTTCACTTGCAGGTTGTGTCTGATGTTCAGTGGGATGAAAAAAAAAATAAAAAATTATGTAATGATTTCCAGTTTGGTCCTGCAAATGCCGTGGTGTCTACAGAGCGGGGATTGTTCAGGTGGTGGATGATTCTCAGTACTGCAGTGACACTGACATGGTGGTGCAGGCGTGTGAGTGTCTGTTGTGCTGCTGGACTTTGAGCCCTGTATCCACAGGGTGATGGTGGAGGTGTTTGGTCTGTCCTGCTGCTGATACATAAATTCAGAGAAAAGCCAGAGGTCGCTATGGAAACTGTTGCTACGTCACTGGTGGTAAACAGTGAAGATTGGCGGGATGATGGAGTCGTACTGTGAATGTTCCAGGGCTGGTTTGTCAGATTTAGAAAATATTTTTGGGATCTTTGGGGGGCGACATTTTTCACGGTCAGTTCATCTGCTTTTACTTCTCGGCTTGTTAGCAGAACTTCAGATGTTCCTCTTCATCCTCTCGTTCCTCAGCTTTGTATTTTTAACAAAAGGTTTGAGCAGAATGTGGAAATCCTCCACCTCGTCCTCCATCCATCAGCACAATGACTCCTCCCACAGACAGGAAGTTCCCCCCCCACCCCCCATGTACTTAACATCAGAACATCCATCCACCGGGTCAGACCGGTCAGTCTTCTGAATTTACTTTACATCAAAGCTCGTCATGTTCAGGGTTAAATCATGTGACCTTGTGAAGAGCGAGTGTTATTACATTTCCCAGAATGCTTTGAACCTTCGTAAACCGTAAGGTGGTAATTATTTGTACTTTTTTTTAATGTTGTCATTTGTCTATAAACAGACATTTGAAATAAATGATGAAGCCTCTGGATTACACTCTGTTTATTGTTACAAATAAAACTCCCAGGAAACCGTTTCCATGAAGGAACCATTACAGGATCTAACCCTATCCCATCATAATAATTACTTTCATGCAGGAGAACAGTGATGTTACAAAATGTTCTCCTCCTCAGCGTTCCACAGAAGCACGGCAGCACCGCCAATTAACCTAACGAGCTAATTAAACACACCTTACACTGCAGTCTGCAGAACAGTTCTCCTGCAGAACCTCAGCTTGGAACCAGTGTTTCAGGAACCAAAAACTGGTTCTTTAAAGGCAGCGGTGAGCAGAAGATCTGGAGGGTTTAGTATTTCTTGGAAGCAGAAGCGGACGTGATCACGGAGAACTTTAATACATCAGGTACTGATCATTCTGATTTTAAAATCACATTCAAACATCTTTTCCACACAGACCCGGGGAGAACATACAAACCTACACAGAATTAAGCTTATCAAACCCAGGACTTTTTAAAAAAACTGTTCATATGCTGTGTGTTCCCCTCGTGTTCCTCATTGCGTCTGCATCACTGAAGCTCTCTCCGGTGGTTCTGTGGTTCTCAGAAGATAAAAAACCTTTGGCCCAGGAAAAATCAGCCCGTCTCATATGTGTGGACGTATGTGGTGGACTGCTTTTCTGTGGGTCACTCTGTCGTAATGAGATCTTCATATAACACATTTAACTAGAACTTCATTAGGAACTCTACACAAGTACTGGGCAGTTCCTGATCAGTTAAATGTGAGTTCATTGTGAGATTCTTTCACAACAAAGGATTGCCACCTTTCAGAAATCAAACTAAGCGACCCCCACCACAGTTCCTCTATGTCTGACTCCTATGGGACGGGGTGTCCAAGCTTTATGATCGATAAACACGTTTTTTTTATTAAGTACAGGTAATTAAATCGTAAATGAAATCTGATTGTGCGCAACAATGATCTGAAATAAATTAAGAACTTATTGGTGCATAACTAGTTATCTTAACACTGAACACTACATTCTTCAAAAATATCAACGTGCCGTGAAACTATTTGGTTTAATGGTTTAAGTTGCTGCATTATTCTGTGTGACTTTAGAGATGGTTGTGTGTAAATCCAACATCAGCCATTATCCCATGTGGTACCAACAACCATGCCACAGTCAGAACCACTGACCCATGATGTGGGACACGTTTGGCTTCTGGGGATATGACATCACTGACCCATAGCTGGTACTGACACAACTGTAACTGCCCTGCTGGCCCTCATATATAAACGTTAAATGGCCCAAACGGAGGGGTGGGGTCTGGATCTGGACCAGACATGTGATGAGTCTGATGGTTATGATTAATATCAAACGCTGGTGGTGAGATGTTTATGGCGTAGTGTTGACAAACACTGAAAATACACAAATTAAGTTCTTCTTTCGGCTTCCGATCTTATTAGGCTTTCTACAAGATTTTGGATTTTGTCTGTGGGATGTTTTGTCCATACATCCAGGAGAACATCTGTGAGGTCCAACACCCATGTTGGATAAACGGACCTGGTTCTCAGTCTCTGTTCTGATGCATCTGAAGGCTGTTGGATGGGATTGAGGTTGCAGATGACCACGGGTCAGTCCGGTTGTGTGCACTGGGGGAACCTGAATAGGCACACAATTATTCTTTGTGATTTTGTGCACCTGGGTAATGGGACTGCGTAAAGAGCTGAATTCAGTGATCAAATGGTCCGTCCCAATACTTTAGTGCGTATAGTGTGTGTTTGTGATGTAATGAGGCAACAGGCCCAAAGTTGAAATGTTCAGGGGCCCTGAATTCCAGTCCTAATTGTGTAAATGATGATGGATTTGGATGTTAAATTTGTTTCTGAAGCCAGACGCACCACTTTTTAGCATCGTTATTATTTTATTCCATCGTACACGCCCACATTACATAATGCTTTGGCTTTGAACTGGTGGAAATGGGTCGCTTAAAAAAAAAAAGGTGCTGGCTATTATCCTGATCGGTACACGCCCCTGTGCGGAGTCGGGGTGGTGATGGGGGAGCGTTTAAGATCTATATAAGATCATACCTCACGTATAATAAAGAGATGGGGGCTGCGGCGTCACTGTGATTTGTGAAGATGCAGGATCCCTCAGCCGGACCAGGAACCGCGTCCTCGTTCCCCGCCATGACGGAGGTTAAAGCAACATCTCATTAGCTTTAATGAAGTGCATATCATTGAGAGGGGACCCGCGGGGTTGCTGCCCGCTACACAAACACCGTCTGACTCGACTGAAAGGCCTGGATCGCGTCCCGCACCCATGTGAATGGGTAAACTCAGAATGGTTAAGGAGAGACCAAGGAGGAGAGAAAGAGGAAAAAGAGCGAGGGAGAGACTGAGGAGGTATGTAGGCCATTTCCCAGGAACGCTTGCCAGGTTCTGTGGGTCTAATCCTTTAGGAGAAACAAACCCTGTGTGTTTCAGGCTTAAGTAACAAGGAATTCTTGCTTCAGCCTCCAGCGGGAGGGAATTTCTTCACTGTCCCAAAAGCAGACACTGCTGGTACAACCAAAAGTATGTGGACACCACATCACATCGGGTTGGAAGCCTCACTGAGTCATAAAGTCAGTAAAGACAACACTTATGCTTTCATGATGTCCATAAATAATATCATTTAAATCCAGATGAACAGATAAATCTGACCTGCTGATTGGTCTAAATAAGCTGCCAATTTTAGGTTTCACCACAAGGCTGCAGACGCATTTTAATTATGTATCGTAGTTTAGCATTTCATTTCTGTTTTTTAGAACTAGAGACAGTAGGTTATGGTTCTGTGGTGGGTGTGTATTTATGATTCAGCATCAACAGATCAGGATGAAAATCCTAAATATAAAGAATTAAAAACGTCAGCCTTGAATAATCGTATCCTATAAGGAATGATGGAGCCAAGTTTCAGCTTTGTAGGTTCTTGCCAAGACCGCAATCCTTCCAAGGGGCTGCGTTTGATGGCGATAGCGAACAAACAATCGAATATAGGAAAGCGAGAACCCGTCCAAGAACATAGTAGGGAATCATGATGCCAGATTTCAGCTTTATGGGTCCTCGGGGAGACCCTGATGTGACCGCGGTCTTGGGTTTGATGGCAATATTAAATAAACCATTGAATTTAAGAAAGTGCAAAGAAGTTCATGTTTCCAAGGACACCATAAGGACTGATGAAGCCGAGCTTTAGCTTTGTAGGTACTCGTGAAGACCATGATTTGACCTTGGCAGGCTCTTGCATTCGATGGCAATATTAAATGAACCATCAAACGTAGGAAGGTGAGAAGAACCTTGGTTTTTCCAAGAACATGGTGGGTAATCACGGTGCCAAGTTTCAGCCTTGTAGTCCAGTGAGTCAGCGAGGGCTCTTTATAGGTATAAATAACATGAATATATAAATGTGTAGTGAGGTGGGTGGGGCAGTAAATACGATTTGAGTAATGAAACAGATTTTGTCAGGTTCAGAGCCTCTGCAGGTCACTTTGGTTGTTCCACATCCAGCTATTTATAGACTTCACATGGTTTAGGGTTATTAAAAACCCTTTGATCTTTGCTTTTCTTCGTATGGAGGTCGTGCAGTTTGGTTATTTATTGAGTTTTAATGTGTTACAGCAGATCGGTATGTTGTACTAAGATCAGGAGATAATTTTATTAGGAGAAAACAAAGAACCTTTGTAAGCCATTCTGAGTGAGAACGCTGTACACAGCGATGTGGTCCAACAGACAGAAACAGGAATGGGCGATCCCCAAACTGTTGAATGTCATTCGTTTAAATGAAGATAGTTAAACAGTGAAGATGAGGGTTAAGTCCTTTTTATGTTTGAAAGTAAAAAAAGGGCGTAACACATTAAAGTGCTGGAGCTCAGCAGGTGAACCCACTGACCGTTAGAGTGGTTGAGGACAGGAGCACTTTATTTTGGCGGTTCAGTAAGCCTGGGTGATATACTGCGCTCCATGGTCTCTGTAGGGTGGTCATGTGACTACGTGGCAATAAAAAGGGAATTGTACCATCAGTATGGCTGTGAAGTATTTCTGTTGGCCTTATACATTCTATATTTTTCATTCGTACATCGTTATTGAGGTGAACTGCTCAATATATCGCAATAGTGATTTTAGGCCATATCGTCCCAGCCCTACGGTTCAGTAAAGGTGTTTTAAAACAAAGCACTGGCTCCGAGTCAACACGCCACGTGGACATTATAAAGCTATTTTAGTTGTTGTATCTAAGGCACTCTTCTGAGAGGCTTTCCACAAGATTCTGTTGATACATGAGAAGATCTGCTCACAATCTCAGTTCTAGTTCATCCCAAAAGTGGAGTCAGGTTTAGGACTAGAAGTTCTATTGCATTAAACTCACCCAACCATGACGTTAAGGACTTAATGGACAGAAGATGGGTCCTCCTTAAACTGTTCCCACCAAGTTGAAAGCATAAAGTTGTCTAAGCTGCACTTTTATGTTCTTGTAGTGATGGGATTAGAAGAAATGCCTGAACATGAAGGTGTGTGTCCCACTGCAGACTATGACACAATAGGCAATATGTAGTAGGTGAGATTTCCATGGAGATTTATTTATTGTGAACTTAAATCTAGAACTATAGACCCCTCTCAGACTCGCTGACCCATCACTAACTCTCCCACCACACGAGTACCTACAAGGCTGAAATTTGGTATCGTGATTCCCTGCCATGTCTTTGGAAAAACTCAATACTTTTCAGCTTCCTACATTTTACGGTTTGTTCGATAACGCCATCAAACGTACAGTAAGACCCCACCAGTGTCACACAAGGGTCTTCCAAAGTACCTACAAGGCTGAAACTTGGCACCCCAGGTTCTCGCTTTCCTGCATTCGATTGTTTGTTCACAATCGCCATCAAACGCATCACCTCAGATGAATCGGGCTCTTTGCGAGTACCTTCAACGCTGAAACTTGGCTCCTTGGTCGTTCCTTATGATGTCTTTGGAAAACCTGCTGATAAATTTAGATAAGAAGGCAACCATGATGCCTTCATTTAAAATATATAAACTCAAAGCCATTTCTCCTTCAAAAGTGATTTCCTTTCAGCTTTCACGCAGTTATCAAGTTCTTTACCGTAGCGCAGAACACGTTTTACGCTAATTTAGTACCAATTTTTACAACAGAACGTTGTCACAAAGCAGTTTTACAGCGTAATGAGCCGTGATCAAACCCGTCTGTAGAATGTTAAAATTTGGTGAATTTGGACGAAGCTTAAGTAAGTTTTTCAGTTTTTTATTTCTAACCCTAGATGCTCAGTTCAGGTCTCGGGAAAACACTTTCTTACTTCTCGCTCATTTTTCCACCAAGCTATTAAAAGCTTGACTTGACCAACCCGTAAACCAGCAGAGTTAGGTTTTATCTGGCTGTCCGTATACTTGTAGCCTGTAGAATAAATGGGTCTGTGTGTAAATGTGGTGTTTTTGATGATGTGCGGAGCTGGATGATGATGATGATGATGACGATGATGATGATAAACAGATCACATAAACTCAGCGCACTCTCGGGGGGGAATGAGTTTGTCAGACTGGCATTCCCAGATTTCCTCCTCAATACAAACACCAGCACATTCCAGCAGAATTCCAGAGGAACACAGCTGCATCTCCAGCACGTCATCACACAGAACCCATCAAGGCTCTGCATCTGCCACGGAACCGTTTACAGATAAACCATTTATTAAATACAGCTCTTTATTTATACATTTGTTATCCATGTCAGTAGGTTCTCGCGAAGACCAATCCCTCCAAGGTGGTGTGTTTGATGGTGAATTTGAACAAACAATCCAATGTAGGAAAGCGAACATCCGTTTTTCCAAGAACATGGTGGGGAATCGTGGTGCCATGAGACACTGGAGGGCTCTTTCATTCGATCGTGGTATCAAATGAACCATCTAATGTAGAAACGTTAGCAGTACTTAGTTCTTCCAAGGACACGATGGGGATCATGATTCCAAGTTTCAGTCTTGTAGGTACTTAAAAAGTTCGATCCCACCGACACTGAAAATCAAGATCCTGATCATGAAGCTTTCTGTGATGTTAAGATGTGAGTGTGATCCTCTGGACTCAGACCTGCACCACCATTTAGTGTGACTGCAGAACTAAGAATCATCCACCACCTTAATAATCCCTGCTCTGTCCATGGTCCTGATCCACAGAGAACAGGCTAAAGGGGACTGACCGAGCGTATAGAGAAACAGATGGACTACAGAATGCAGCTGTAGAACTACAAAGCCCATCTGTGTGATCAGTGAATAGGCGCTGGACCTGATAAAGTGGCCGTGGAGTTTATATTTTGGTTTTCAGTTTAATATTTAAGTTCAGTGGTTTTGTTGCAGAGTAGAGATCCGGTGAGCTGATCTCAGCGTGGACGGCAGCCAGTCCGGTCTTTTTCATCAGAACCTTGGCCACACGACTGGTTCCAATTTGAGGCCGGCTCATTTTTAATTATCTCCCGCAGACGTGAGGCCTGTCCCGGTGCTCGGTGCGCTCAGGCTGCAGAGTCAACGAGATCCTGATGCAGTGCAGAAATAATCGACGTGCTCTTTAATCCCGCTGAAATCCGACCTCCAGCGTTTTTACTGGAACCTCTCAGTGTTCGTGCCTATCCCGGTTCCGCAGGGTTTAAGGTTCGTCCTGAACGACGTCTCTGGAGGGAAATTAAGCGCTCGTGTTCATCTCACAACAGAGACATGAGTGATGATTCCATCAGGTCAGAAGTTAAGCTTTTCATCTTTGGAATCGTGGATGTGTCGGATAAGTGAATCAGTGAGTCAGGAATCATTTTAATACAGGATCTGAATCAGCTAAAGCAGTGATTTATTAAGCTTCACCTCTACAATAGTGAATCATTCAAACATGGATATTATTTTAATCATATTTAATTATGTAGTGATTCATAAAATACAAAAGATTTACTCCACAAATAAATGGACATGAACACCGACATGTTACACAATCTGTTAATATCGGTTGCTCCAAATTGTCCCAATAGTCTGTGTGTCCTAAGCCTGGTAGAGGGTGAGGGTTGTGTCAGGAAGGGCATTCGGCGTAAAACACTCGGCCAAGTCTGATGTGCAAGTTCTTTGCTGTGGTGCCCCCTGGGTAATAAAAGGTAAAAAAAAGATATAAAGAAGATGAATTGGCACATCCATCCATCATCTTACACTTATTCCTTTATAAAGGGCGTGGTGGGGCTCCCCATGCCCATCCAGGGGAGAACAGATACAGCAGATACACCTAGGACAGATACACCTAGGACAGGGTGCCAATCCGCCGCTGGGCACACACTCACTCACACATCCACACACACAAACACACACTATACAGGACAATTTATAACATTCAATTTACCTGGAATCCATGTTTTTGGACTGTAGGAGGAACCCGGAGAAAACCCACGTGGACATGGGGAGGACATGAAAACTCCACCCAGACTGGGATTCCAATCGGGAATCCCCAGCGCTGAAAGGAGAACATGCTAACACTAAGCCACCCTGCCACCTGAATTGCCACAAACTTACTCAATAATAATACGTTTATTTGAAATAAGTCACTCATTCCAAAACCATTGCCTTTCAACATTCACATTGTTATCAGGTTCTCCCGCAAAGTGCATCCCGGTATTCCCCTGGAATATAATAACACCATCATATTAATTATTAAAGCTTCGTTATAAAAGAAAATGTTCATTAAATCTGTTAACCCATCATCATGTTCTTCAGTTTAGAAGCTGAGATTCATCTGAAAGGTTGTGAGAAGCTCTGCGTCTTCATTCTCGTCCTGAAGTCAGATGGGGAACTGTTCAGTGGAACAGGAACCATTAGATTGTGATCGTTTCGGTGATAAAGAGAGTACAGGGGTTTTATTTGGACTCACCTGGTTCCTGTCCCGGTCCTAATGCAGGACAGATGTTCCGGTGGGAGCAGATGCAGAGGTATCTATAGTTATAGAGTTATATATTACCAACTTGTCCAGGGTTTCCTCACCTTTAAGTGCTGGGATAGGCTTTAGCAACTGACGTAACTCTAATTAGAATAAACAGAATGGAAAACTAACCCTGACCATGTAACGAGTGAGAAAGTGGAATGACCCTGAAGGATTTGAATACTCTATTTACACAAATGCCCCTCCCCCACTTTAAAGTTACATAATCACACTAAAGTATTAGGACACCCTGAACTTTCCACAGGAGAAATGGGGTTCCAGTAAGGTTTGGGAAATGTTTCACTGATTTATCCAGAAGATCAGACTCACAATCTCTGTTGTAGTTCAACCCAAAGGGGATGAGGTCAGGACCATGCATGGGTCAGTCAAGTTCATCCACGTCTGAATTATTCAGGCCCACATCCCCCAATTTTCTTTGACTTACTTGTATTGAATCAGGACACCTGATTGGACGTCTCCCAGTTGAAAGATGTGGGCCACACATGATTTAAAAGGTGGCTCACAGGCAGGTGGCGCTGCCAAATGTCCACCAAACGCTGACTGCATCCGTTTCAGAGCATGGAAGTCATTTATGGTTCATGTGTGGACAGATGTGCTTTGGGACATTTGGACCAAATAAATGTTGATATACGAAGGTCAACTTTGGCTCATAGAACCCTAGAGGAGTGAGGATGTCCTCTTTTATCTCTGCGACTGACCTACAGGGTGTGGTGGCTCAGTTGTTAGGGTGTTGTGCCATCCAGTTTAAGGTTGGAGGTCACCAATATGGGCCCTTAACCCTCATTGCTCCATGGCTCCATCATGTCTGACCCTGTACTCTGACCCCAATCATAAAGTTGGGGTACCTGTAAGTTGCTTTGGATAAATGTGTCAGCAAAATGATTCAATGTAAATGAAAGAAGCATTATGGGATGGATGCTGTAAATGCGGCAAATAGTTAAAGATGTCCGGTTCCGCGAAAAAAACAAGAATGTACATCGTAATGGCATCGTGGTCGCAGGATTGTAGAAACTCTGGCGAGGTAGAGTATCCCAAAGTTCAGACTCACACACAGAGTCCTTCAGGGTACAAGACAGACGGTCTGCATTGCAACACATCCCAGGGGACCCTGCACTGCCCCTGCTTCTTGGCAGGCTTTAGAGGAGCTTGAAATCGAGCATTTATCATCTATTTGGAGGCACTGGGGCTCCGTTTCCCCTGGATTTCCAGCAGATTGCCAAAAAAGGCGCTGATAGATGTGTGGTACCGCGGCAGTGTTCGACGGGTCAAGCCGGAGAGTTTATTCTGCGGGGTAACGGGGGACGTGGACCGGCCTGCTTGTTTGGATTGAGACAGCAGGCCCTGAGGAAGCGCTCCGAATTATTTAGCCACGTACAAGAAGCACGGATCCTGCATGGCGGTGGTCCCATCCCTCCCCCAACCAGGTTCAAATTTCAAGCATCTTTTGTTGTCAGAAGCCTGAGCTTCGTGTCCTCCATGTTCAAGGCTTAGAAACGCAAACACGCAGAAACCTGAGCGCGAATCAAGCCCTCAGATAAGTTTATCAGTCGCGTGGCCCCGGGGGAAGGATGCGCGCTTGTTTACGAGCCCCGCTCTCTGTGCGCATGTGCAGATGAACAACAGATGCACGCAGGACAGATGCCGGACGACAGAAAATGCAGAGAATGCCGGCGCGCCGCTTTAGGGCTCCCAAGGAGTTTGGTTTAAATGGTGCGTCTTTTCCGCCGCGCTCAGAACAATAGGTGAGAAACGTCCCAGCAGACCGTTCCACGTGGAGAAACACAAGGTCGAGGTTTTTAAAGAATGCAGCCTATTTTGAGGATCCCATTGTTTATATTAAACCGTCTTTCATAACGGATCCCGCACTCTGACCGCCCGCCCGCCCTGTCAGCGCTAAACGTATTCCAGAGGACCGGAGCTGGTGGTGCACGCTGAGACGGAACTGTGAGATTTGGAACTCATTGTCCTTTTTTTTACAGTTTAACTTTTGCGAACAGAACTAAAGAAACAGTTGAGAGATAAAAGGCCTGTGTCTTTTCTTTAATTCACTTTTTAATTTATTCATTATCTTCCACTAAATCCAGTAAACCATCACATTCTACTGTCCACTCGTCTCAGTCTAAGCTTCTCTGATTTGGAACTTGAATGGTTCCACTCTTATCTAACAGGCAGGACCTTTCAAGTGTCACCAAGTAGTCACTGGAGTCCCACAGGGCTCAGTACTCGGACCCTTCCTCTTTTCATTATACATGTCATCACTGGGCACCATCATTAAGACACATGCTTTTTCTTACTGTTGCTATGCTGATGACCCTCAGCTCCATTTGGCTTGTTCTCCTGACGACCCCTCAATCTAATATCTAATATCTACCTGCCTCACCAATATATCTGTTTGGATCTGGTTTTTAATCATTTGTGTTTTTGTTAATGAGGGGGAGGGAACGTCCGTTCAGTCTGCATGTCCTCACCATGTCTGTGTGAGTTTAGCATTTTCTCCCAGATTCCACAGACATGCTGATGGGTACATTTAGAGCACTGAATGATCCTAAACATCAGTATGTGCTGGTCAGTAATCAGTTCACCTCACACTTACTGTATGTAAATATGAAAACCTCTCCTGTTCTAATGTGCAGATCTTCTCACTGAGGCGACTCATAACGCCCAAAATTAGTGATTAAGTGAACTGTTTTGAAGTGCCGGAGCGGTGGGTAGCCCTGTACATGGTGCCCAAAGGACAACTGGTGTTAGGTGCCTTGCTCAAGGGCCCTTCAGCCGAAGTATTTGATGGAACCGGGAATCGAACCAGGCTGGTTACTTTGATCCTGTATCCCAATTTGGTTGGCGTCAGAACACGGGGTTTTCCATACAGCGCCCCCTGGAGCAATGAAAGTTAAAGGTCTTTCTCAAGGACCCTTGGTAACTTCAGAGGACCTGTGATTTGAACCCACAACCTTCTGGTTGATGGCCCAAAACCACACCCACTCTGGCTGAAACACACGGTTTTTGATTCCATTAGAGAACATGCCACTCAGACCTTACACACGAGGTCAAGCCTACGTTTGTTCTGCAGTCGTTCCAGCTGATTCCGCAGGAGTCCTGTAGGTGCGGCGCACAGCGGCCTGAGGGCATCCACATATGAAGCAGATTAAAAGCCCACGGTTGGTGGAACAGAGCCGCTCGCCACACGTATATGGGATTTACTGCGCCATCATTAGCATAGATGAAATTCAGCATGTCTGGCAGAAAGAAGCTGGTGCTTTAGTGGAATTTCAGAACATGTGCCGTGTGTGGGACCCAGGGTCAGACGTGAGCACCAGCCCCACAATCAACCCCCCCCCCCCCATTTCCTTTCTCAAACTCCCTACAGGAGGCTGAATAAAATGAAAATATACGAGTCAAGTGCAGCGCAGAGATCCTGAGGAATTCACCGTACGTCCACCGAGCGCCAACCCTCTGAGCCGTCCACATGTTCGGGGCTCGAGGCCAGCGAGATGAGGAATGTTACCTGCTAATGCACAGCGTCACGCTGCGCTCAGCGCTCACTTCCATCTTATGACGCCTTTACATCATGTGCTGCTGGTTACGTACGGCGTGAATTCCAAAGCGCAGGAACCTTCTGACATCTGGTCCTCATAAAGATTCATTTATACAGCGAGTCTGTGATCCAAAGACCCAAACAGGATTCAACCCGGTTTGTTCAGTCAGAACCAGAACCTGCTGATGGGCCCATTTTCTCTCTCTCTCACTTTTGTTAAATCTGTGCTTTAGGACGTTTATAAATAATATTCTGGATCTAAAGCGTTGAAGGTTCTATGGGATAAAAAACAGGTTTAGATGGATTGGAACACAGCCTCACGATACACCCCGCTTCATTCACTCTTTCCTTAACACGGATCAGTCATTCTGTCCCCTTTGCAGAAGAACAGCCCCGAAGCATGATGTTTCCACCCCTATGCTTCACAGTAGGTATGCTGTTTTTGGGATGCTACTCAGCATTCTTCTTTTCATCTGCCCACATGATCTTCTCTTAATCCTCTTCTGGATCACCAACATGCTCTCTGCAAACGTCAGATGGGCCTGGACATGTCCTTGCTTCAGCAGGGGGCACGCCTGGCACTGCAGGATGGGAGTCCCTCTGGGCGTAGTGTGGTACTGATGGTAGCCTTTGTTTCTTTGGTCCCAGCTCTCTGCAGGTCGTTCATCAGGTCCCTCTGTGGAGTTCTGGGATTGTTGCTCACTGTTCTCAAGATCATGTTGACCACACGGGATGAGATCTTGCCCCCAGATCGAGGGAGATCAATGCTCTTGCATGTCTTCCATTTTCTTACAGTTTCTCCCACAGTTGCATTCTTCACACCAACCTGCTGCCTGTTGTAGATTAACTCTTCCCAGCATGCTGCAGCTCTACAGGTGTCTTTCCACTGCTCTTTGGTCTTGGCCATGTCTGAGTTTGGAGTCTGACTGTTTGAGGCAGTGGACAGGTGTCATTTATACAGATAACAAGGACAAACAGGGTCCATTGATACGGTCAATAAGTGGAGGACAGAAGAGCTTCTTACAGAAGAACGTACAGCTCTGTGAGAGACACAAATCCTGCTTGTTTGTGCGTGACTAAATAATTCCACCATCTTTTGCAGGACTTTTTTTTCTCATTTGGTCTCAAATAGTTGAAGTGTACCGATAATAAAATTACAGACCTCACTCATCTTTCTAAATAGGAGAACATGCACAAATCAGTGGGTGACTAAATAGTTTTTGGCCCCACTAGTTGCTGCCGGTTTGATTTTATAGAACTGAGATGTCTGTTTGAATGTAACCCTTTGTCTTTTGACTCTGCGTTATTGTTCTGCTGCTGGTTGGTTCTATGGGATTGAGATGTTGCCTGTTAGTTTATGAGTGTGAGTTGCTGCCCATTTGGTTCTTGAGGATTGAGACGCTGACCGTTTCATTTCTTCTCTGGGAAAGCTGCAGCGACGAGTTCTCAAAGCCACCACAAGTGTTTCCTGCTCAGTGTCAAGAGGGAGTAGTATATGATCATTCATCCTGTGTGGGGGGAAGTGGGGGGGGCATCGGGCCAGTTTGTTCTCCATCCTGACAGGATAATCTGGGGGTCTAATCGTTTCCAAGATCCTTGATGGAGTGTCTTTCCACTATTTAGACTAAACAAGGAAGAGACGTGATGATCTGAGAACCATAATCCTCCTCCTCACAGTGGCACCGAGGTTCCTGCTCCATCACAGGACTGAGGATGGGTTCCTGAGAGGAGGATGCTGCCAAAAGGCTTTCTGAAATGCTGCTGGAGTGCTTTTATTTCACCAGCAGGGGCGCTAATCATACTGTGGTTTGAATAGTTTTTATTTTTATTTTTTTTCTTGAGTTTTTAAAAGACATTTCCATCGTGTGCAGCGTTTAACTCGATCACACTTAAGACAATAAACAACATCACGGTCAAATGCCGTGACATCACAATCCGGTTTCACTTCAGAGAGGAACTAATGAAGATGAAAGTTTCCTGACTGGGAACCGCCGCGTTTAGAACCGCCACGATGATGTGAGAAAATCTAGAAAGGCTTGTACTGTTTGGTCTCCTACTGGTGGCTTTAGGAACTGCAGCACTACATCTTCACCTAAAGATGTGCTGAACGTCTATAAAGTGTAATACACTGTACATGATGTACATGCTGATTATGATTGAGTCATAATAATAATAATAATAATAATATAGCCGCATGTGGCGACATCTGACTGTCACGATCACCATGACAACCACTCTAAAGGTCACAAAGTTGTTGGGAACATTCTAAAATACTCTGAATGCATTCCTTTATTTATCTTGACTGAATTGAACGTCGAGATTTATTTATTTGTCTGTGTAATTATGATTATGGCGTACAAACGAATTTGCAGCCGGTAAAAGGCCAGTTAGATAGCACCCCCTAAAGACATAAGTGCACCAATATTTGATCGGCTTCCTCAGGGACTAATCCTAAATGTTTGTTTCAAGTTGAAAAATTTTGGATTAACAAAAAAACTAATGGCCGCAGCGTATGGGTCCGAATTATAAAGTTGTTTGTTTGGAACTGAAAAAAAATGTGAAGTCCGTGAAAATTTTGGGTAGAACTTAAGAGGCCTAAATGTGTCGCATTATAAAGCCAAAACTGACCAAACAGTGTGTTGAATGTTTTCGGAGAAGTTGATTCACACCAGTTGCTCTGACCCTTCAATCTTGGCTGCCCAATGCGGTTTATGCCTCCCAAAAAATCTTAATAATAATAATAATAATAATAATACAAATTTAATAATGGTTTCTCTAAAAAACAAAAATTTATTAGGTGTCATGGTGACTTAGTAATTAGCATGTTCTCCTCTCAGCGCTGGGGGTTCCCGGTTGGAATGTATATACACATACAATATATACATTTTTATTAGTTGAATGTTGCTTAGTGGTTAGCATGTTCTCCTCTCAGCGCTGAGGATTCCCGGTTCGAATCCAAATCTGGGTGGAGTTTCCA
>JAOUQT010067474.1:0-10361 GCA_025769995.1 Xyliphius kryptos
GGTCCTACCCTGGACGTCTCCCCGGGCCATGTGAAGTTTTTGATCTGAAATATGTGATCCTTCAAAAAATTGGATGACTGCAACAACAAACACAATGAAATTAAACAGTCAGTGTCACTAAACCGCTTTTTGTTCCAATTTCCCAATAAATAGAAATGAATAAATGAAAGAAGAGTGTACCGGAGAACCTACTATTTGTTTTTTAAAGTTCATCTCTACACAGTCGGCATCGCAGACGCTGACACACAGCAGAAATCCCTGTAAAAACAGAGCAGGTTTGTATCATGAAACGAGCGCCATGGCAGTACATACAACAGGACTGTTCCATTTCCATTGCGACTGCCAAAAAAACATTCAATCATCAGAGGAACTAATGAATCCTTGGTTTCATTTTTATTTAAGATCACGAATGCCTGATGGAAGAAGCTGAAGGGGAGGAGTCAGATCTCCTGCTACATACAGATTTCACATCTCTCAGATGTCCAGCAAACTGCCATTCAAATGAAGTCAAGGCTCCGTGGGTGGGCAGTTTGAAAACTTTCCTTCCAAAACCAATCCATCAAAATCATGTGTCTGTTAACCCTGCAAACAAGAGTTTGGCAGAGTCGCCCGAAACTACTGCGTATGACGCAAGTTTTAATCTTAACTTTTCTTTTTTTTTCTTAAGTCTTATATACTTCTTACATAGCAAGTGGAACTAGCTGGTTTAACCATTCACCTGCTGATTTTCATAAAGAAAAGTTTAAAAACTCACAACCAAGAAAGTCCAAAAGTTTAGATCCTTGCCGTTCATTACGTCAACGTTGGGACCATCAGCGCTCATATCCTCATGGTTCTGTAGGTCTGAGGGAAGAGATAAAGACAACACATTAACCGATGAGGATATACACTCACTGTCCATTTAGTCATTTAGCAGACGCTTTTATCCAAAGCGACTTACAAGAAACCCAACTTGATGGTTGGGGTCAGAACATTGGGTCCCATACAGAAACGCTGGAGCAATGAGGGTTAAGGGTCTTGCTCAAGGACCCACATTGGTAACTTCAGTGGATCTGGGATTTGAACCCAGAACCTTTAGATTGATAGCCCAACACCTTAACCACTGAGCTACCAAGTATTAGGTACATCTCAACAATTGATGTACTTTGTAGTTCTACAATGACATCATGTAGTCATTGTAGATTCTCAGTGAAGGCATCAAAACTATGAATGAACACATGAGGAGTTCTGTATTTAGCAATAAGGTTAAATAACTGAAAACATGTTTTAGTTTCTAGAATCTTCAAAATAGCCCCCTTTGCTCTGATTACTGCTTTGTTGGCATTCTAATTAATGATACTAATAAACCCTTATAGGCACCAAAACTATTTCAGGTGACGACCTCTTGAAGCTCATTGAGAGAATGTGTCTGATCCACTCGTACCATCATCCACCACCGTAAGAATACCTGGTCTGTGGGGGTCCTGATCATCAGAAAACAGAGGAAAGGGGAAGAACAAAGTATGTTGAGAAACTACAAAGTCCGTTTATACGATCAGCGGAGACACAATGAGTTGATGGAAGGATGTATAGATGTTTTCACTACTCTATTTCTTTCCTTTCCAAAACTGATCCCCAAACATATTCACAATGCAGAAAATCAAAGAACCTGGCAACCAACTCTTTAAAAGAGATATGCAATTGGAGACCTTCCGATTTTGTCAGCTGAACCCCTTTATGTGACACTGCTTTGATTTTTTATATTTACATTTTTTTTTTAAATCCAAAGCGACATACAAATGAGAGAAACCCACAAGTCAGTAGTTTAGGAACGAAAACAGACACACTGTATTCAGGAATCCTTTATGCTTTTATTTTTTTTTTATAGCAAGTGCTTGTGGAAGATCGTGGAGTGAGAATTAGCGCCAAGTTGAGGTCGAATCACCAGGTGACAATTAACACTAGAATGCAGCAAATGAGTGCATTTAGTAGAGATGGATTGAAGGTACGAGGGGGCAGATCTAGAGACTCTCCTGTAGGCCAGAGTCAGTACCTTTGTAATGAATGCAGCAGATAAAGGGAGCCGATGGAGAAAGAGAGAGAGAAGGAATGAAGTGACACGAGTTAGCTTTTTTTAATGTCTAAATAAAGTGCACAAATATTAATGCAGATGTTTTTATTGTGGGTCACTTTAAAGATAGTGTTAAATCTAATCTACATTCAGATCAGAATTCCATTGGGTTTTAAATTTTAATCCTAAAATCCTTAAAGCGTATCTTTAAAATGAAAGGTAATCGCTTTTAACGCTCCGTTTATGACAGATTTATTGTGAAATAATCTTTTATTAACATGGCAATTATCTTAAACACTGTGATAAATTACAGAGGGCCAAAAGTCAAGACATAAAAGAAACCATTAAGTCAAAAAGATCAAAGTTAACTGTTACAGAGTTGTGTTTCCAAAACTTGTTTTCTAATATATTCTACTAATATGACCTTGACCTTTAACCTCTTTAAATTAAGAGTGTTTTAAAGTACAGGATAAATTCCTAATTCTGATTTCTCATTACATGTGCATTCATACATTTGGTCAGAATCCCTGGAGCAATGATGGTTGAGGGTCTTGCTCAAGGACCCACATTGGTAACTTCAGTGGACCTGGGATTTGAACCCCCAACCTTTAGATTGTTAGCCCAACAACCCAACCACTGAGCTACCACACCTGTAAAATGATCAGGTTCTCTGATTTGACTCTTCAAAGGTATATGTTTAAGTTAAATTAACATTGCTCTTTTAAACTATGAACGACTGACAACACGTCTCTCAAATTCCGAGCAAAGATTTTGTATTTATTTGCAGAAAATGAGAAAATCCAACTTAAGGAAAGCTTTCAGACCTCAAATAACGCAAAGAAAACCAGCTCCTGTGCATTTAGAAACAACAATACTGATGTTTTAACTCCGAAAGAGTTCAGAAATCAATATTTGGTGGAATGAGCAGGATTTGTAATCACAGCTTTCATGGCTTGGCATGTTCTCCACCCGTCTCTCACACTGCTTTAGTGAGAAAAATTCAATCAGCTCGGTTTTGTTTGAAGGTTTGTGACTCTCCATCTTCCTCTTGATGACATCCCAGAGGTTTTCAATGGGGTTCAGGTCTGGAGATTGGGCTGGCCATGACAGGGTCTTGATCTGGTGGTCCTTCATCCACACATTGATTGAGCTAGCTGTGTGGCATGGAGCATTGTACTGCTGGAGAAACCAGTCCTCAGAGTTGAGGAACATTGGCAGTGGTTTTCCAGGAGAACCTTGTATGTGACTCGATTCATACGTCTCTTGCAAAGATGAACCTGCCAAGTTCCAGCCTCGCTGAAGCATCCCCCAGATCATCATTGATCCTCCACCAAATTTCACAGTAGGTGCAAGACACTGTGGCTTGTACGCCTCTCCCGGTCTCCGTCTAACCGTTAGACGTGCAGGTGTTGGGCGGAGCAGAAAATTGGACTCAGACCTCTATGATCCAATCCCTATTTGTCTTCTGAAAACTTCAGCCTGGTTCTTCTTTGCTTCTCATTTGAAGATGAACCTTCCCAATTCCAGCCTCGCTGAAGCCCCCCAGATCATCACCTATCCTCCAGCAAATTTCACAGTAGGTGCAAGACACTGTGGCTTGTACGCCTCTCCAGGTGTTGGGCGGAGCTAAAAATTGGACTCAGTCCTCTATGATCCAATCCTTTTTGTCTTCTGCAAACTTCAGTCTGGCTCTCCTTTGCTTCTCATTGATGAAAGGCTTTTTTCCAGCTTTTCAGGACCTGATCCCCGCCTCTAGGAGCCCGTTACCAACCGTTCTTGCCGTGCACTTCACCCCAACTTCCGTTTGCCGTTCCTTTTGAAGGTCACTTGATGTCCTAAGTTTTTTGACTGACATTCGAATACGATGACTTCATACGGTCAGTGGAGAGTCGATTTCACCCTCTGCCTTTGAAATCAAGAGGAAGATGAAGAGTCACAAGCGATCATACAAAGCTGAACTGCTTGAATTTTTGCACCAGGAGTGGCATACGGTCACCCAACAGCAGTGTGAGGGCCGGGTGGAGAGCACTGCAAGCCTGCCCATGAAAACTGGGATTAAAAATCCTGTTTATTCCAAGGAATATTGCCTTCGGAACTCTTCCTGAGTTAAAACATCAGTATTGTTGTTTCCAAATGAATAGGAACTTGTTTTATTTGTATTGTTTGAGGTCTGAAAGCTCTGCATCCTTCTCATTATGTTGACTATTTCTCATTTTCTGCTCATAAATACAACATTTTTGCTTGGAATTGGAGAGACAGGTCAGTAGTTTATAGAATAAAAGAACAATGTTTAGTTTACTGAAACATTTACATGTAAAGAGTCAAATCAGAGAAGCGGATCATTTTGCAGTGCTCCACTGATTGTTTACAGAGCTGTATACAGTGTACATTACTGCCTGAGATTGAAAATACAGGTAGGTTGGATTCCCCATGCCTAACCAACGAAAACATTCGGGGCACAACCAGCACAAAGCACCAATTCATCGCTGGTCACCCACTCACTCACACATTCCCACACTTGTGTAAAGGGGGGATGATGTCATATTTTTGCTATAAAAAATAATAATTTGTCCTCAAGCACCATTCAACATGAAGGCTTTTACTAGACAGCATTGAATTTTGACGGAATGCATTATTGATTGTGTTAATCGTGGCATCCATTAAAACCAGGAAACTGATAGCACCACTGAGATTAGAACCCAGTCCCTGTGGTGGTGGGCTTAAAACTTGCGCTGTAGAACCATTAACATTATCAATATTTTTCTATTAGAGTTACCATTTCCCATCGGTTTCCTTCCGACGTTGTTCAAATAGTTTCTATGAGCCCTAAAGCAACACAACGGTGTCGACATAAACGATTAAGATGAGAACCTCTGCCAAATCAAAAAGTCAACGTTTTATTAAAAACCTTTTCCACCCATTCACTATTCATCTAAAAGAAACAGAGGAACAGACAGATGGTGAGCTTAATTACTCACAGCGGCAGCAGCTACCGGACCGAGTGCGCAACCCAACAAAAATTAAAAAAAGATATAAAAAGAAGGAGAGCGTGTTCATGGAACATGAAAGTGAAAACCAAAACAAAAAGTGAAGTGTGAACTCATTCGTTCATCTTCTGCTTAATCCTCTATTAGGAATTCCCACGCCGATCCAGGGGAGAAAGTTCCGGGTGTTGAGCAGACACACCCAGGACAGGCTGCCAAAAGGGCCAATTTACCTTGAATACCTTGAATGTTTTTGGATTCATTCATCCATCCATTATCTTCCCCTTCTTCCTTTATGAGGGTCCAGCGATTACCCACAAATCTAGAAACTTTTTTCCGGTCTTATTAGAGACCTTTAGAGACACAAAAGTCTCATGAGACAAGTTTTTGTCCGTGAGCCCCGTTCCACAACACTCTCAGCGCTCAGTGAGACCTGCATCACTCAGCATCCGAACTGCGCAAAACGGCCACTGACTCCGCCCCCCTAAGGACGGTGGAGTTTCCACATTCTCCCTGTGTCTGCGTGGGTTTCCTCCGGGTTCTCCAGGTTCCTCCTACAGTCCGAAAACATGGATTCAAGGTAAAACTGAATGCTCTAAATTCCTCCAATAAGTGTGTGAGTGAGTGTGTGCCCATTGATGGATTGGCGCCCTGTGCTGGGTGTATTTACCCAGACGTTCTCCCCTGGATGGGCATGGGGATGGGGTTCTCCATGCGCTGGGCAGATACACCCCCACAGGGCAATTTTGAGCAATTTATCTTGTATCCATGTTTTTGGATTGTGCGAGGAAATCGAAAGACCCGGCGAAAAACCCACGCGGACACGGGGAGGACATGGAACGTGCTAACCGCTGTTAAGACCAAACACAATAAAATTCTGTACTATTTTTCATTACAGTTCTTTTTGGTTTTTGAAAAAAGACAAGCGGGATTTAGGGCGGCACGTGGCTTGGTGGTTAGCATGTTCGCCTCTCAGCGCTGGGGATTCCCGGTTCGAATCTCGATCTGGGTGAAGTTTCCAAATAAAAACATGGATTCCAGGTTAATTGAATGCTCTAGATTGCCCTGTATAGTGTGTGTGAGTGAGTGTGTACCCAGTGATGGATTGGCGCACTGTCCTGGGTGTATCTGCCCAGCGTCCGAGACGTTCTCCCCTGGATGGACATGGGGAACCCCAACTGCAACCCAGGTAGAGGAATAAGCAGAAGATAATGGATGGATGGAAGCAGGATTTAAATCTCACTGATGAATTTGGCACCACAGGGTTTTTCTGTTAAACACACACACACACACCCTTGATTTCCGTTGGCAGCAAACAGGACTTAAAACGTCTGCATTCCGAGTACGATCCCTGAATCACAGCCAGCCTCGTCAGTCACACAACAAGTCCTGCTCATTGTGCCGAAACCGAAACCATCCCAATGTAATCACAAACTTTGTCCACACACCCTGACAGTAAACACAGGTAACAGGGGTCTTTGCAATGAATTCCCCGAATTCTCCAAGACAGGGGTTTCCAACCTTTGGCAACCCAAGGCCCACTTAAACCACCCCAAAACTTTCTACGGCCCCCCAAAATATTTTTTTATTGCGTTTAAAACTAAATAAAGTGTAACTACCCATGTGACCTGTGAAACTGCAATCACACAACTTAAGAAACTAACCATCTACAGAAGTTTTTGTCACTCACTCAACACTTATCTCTCAGTGAGAGATACAGCGGCTGCTTCACTTGTAGATGGTCCAGCTTCAGGGCCTTTGGTTGTCCAAGACCCTGTTTTTACCCGATTATCCATGATGTGTACACAAGACCACAGCTTCACTCAGACTGAAGGAGCTAACTAACTAGTTGGTAATCAAATAGATAGCTCAGCATACTAACCAATCCACTAGTTAGATTTTTTGGCCTATGGCCCCCTTGCAATACGTCTGCGGCCCACCGGGGGCCGCGGCCCACAGGTTGAAAACCCCTGCTCTAAGTGCCGTGTCGTTACGACCAATAAATATGTAACATTGCTATTATTTAGCCTCCTAAATGGGCTGGTCATCTAAAGCTTAACCTGGGGGGCCTAATTTTGGGGCGACACGGTGGCTTCGCGGTTAGCACATTCGCCTCTCAGCGCTGGGGATTCCCGGTTCGAATCCCAATCTGGGTGGAGCTTACATGTTCTCCCCGTGTCTGTGTGGCTTTCCTCAGGGTTCTCCGGTTTCCTCCCACATTACAAAAACATGAAGGTAAACTGAATGCTCTAAATTGCGCTGTATAGTGTATGTATGTGTGTGTATGTGTCTAGCAAGTGGTTAGCATGTTCGCCTCTCAGCGCTGGGGATTCCCGGTTCGAATCTCGATCTGGGTGGAGTTTCCAAATAAAAACATGGATTCCAGGTTAACTGAATGCTCTAGATTGCCCTGTATAGTGTGTGTGAGTGAGTGTGTGCCCAGTGATGGATTGGCGCACTGTCCTGGGTATGTCTGCCCAACGCCCGAGACGTTCTCCCCTGGATGGGCATGAGGAACCCCACCACGACCCTCATAAAGGAATAAGCGAAATATAATGAATGCTATTATTTATCGTAGCGTTTTGCAGACATTTTTAACTAAGGCTACGTAACAGTTTGATGATGGAGGTCAGAGTACAGGGTCAGACGTGATTCAAGACCCTTGGCGCAATGAGGGTTACAGCCTCGCTCACGACCCAACACTGTTGCCCGGCTGCTGGAGGAGGATGAGCCTCTACTAAAGTGGCGGTGGGGTTCACCATGCCCATCCAGGGGAGAACAGCTCGGATGCTGGGCAGATACACCCAGGACAGGGCGCCACTCCATCGCTGGGCACACACTCACTCACACACACTATACGGGGCAATATAGAGCCTTCAATTTACTTGGAATCCATGGTTTTTTTGGACTGTGGGAGGAAACCGGAGAACCCGGAGAAAGCCCACGCAGACACGGGGAGGACAAACTCCACCCAGATTGGGATTCGAACCGGGAATCCCAAGCGCTGAGAGGCAAACATGCTAACCACTAAGCCACGGTGCCACCCCTCATAAAGGTTTGTTCCTTAAAAACAACTTGTCAAAGAGTTTTGTCTTGCCGCTGTTGCTACGGCTCGTTAAGCGTTCGGTATCAGCTGCTTTGAGACGACGTTCTGAAAAAAAACCCTACGTAAAAAAACAAACACCGACTTGCAAAAAGAAGACCTGACTTTTATAGGCTTTTATAGGTTGCGCCCACGAAGCGATTGCGGTTAGGTGTCTTGTTTAAAGGCACTTCATCCATGACACTTGGTGGGACTTTTAGGTCGCAAGGCTGGTTCCACAAGCTTACGGTTGCCATAATAGTAGTTATAACCAGACCCACAACATATTTTTCATCAATCTAAAGAACATATTCACCATGCAGGTGGCTCCACAAACCGTCATGGCTTGCTTCTTAAAGAAACCAAGGTGTTTGCAAAGACAACCCTTAGAGAACTATCGTTCTTTAAGAATGTATGATATAGGTTCACCGTACAGTAAAGAGGACCATGGATCCCTTCTTCTGAAGAGCGCAGTTTAAATATGAAATACTTGGCTGTATTTAAAAAACCTGCTGATAAACGTTCTGTAGTTCATCAGTGTTCATTCAAAAGCTTTAGACCAGTGGTTTTCAACCTGTGGGCCAAAGACACACTATAAGGGGGCCGTAGGACAAAAATCTCTTCTGGGGGGGCCGTGGAAAGTTTTGGGGTGGGTTAAGTGGGCCTTGGGTTGCAAAAGGTTGGAAACCCCTGCTTTAGACCATGTTGGCTGAATAATTATATGAACGTTGTACGCTGCCGGGAAGAACTTGATAACAACGAGAAAATTCAATGCAATTGATTTTGAATGAGTGATGGCGTTGTACATTTTAAATGGACGTTTTATCATAGAGTGAGGTTTGTGGCGATTAAATATATGGAATGAATATAGTGTGGCCGGCTGACTTAGTGGTTGGCACGTTCGCCTCTCAGCGCTGGGGATTCCCGATTGGAATCCCAATCTGGGTGGAGTTTCCATGTCCTCCCCGTGTCTGCGTGGGTTTCCTCCAGGTTCTCCGGTTTCCTCCTACAGTCCAAAAACATGGACTTTGTGAGTGAGTTTGTACACAGCGATGGATTGGCGCCCTGTCCTGGGTGTATCTGCCCAGCGCCTAAGACGTTCCCCCCTGGATGGGCATGGGGAACCCCACCGTGACCCTCATAAAGGAATAAGCAGAAGATAATGAATGAATGAATGAATATAGTGTGAGTTGTGACTACGGCGTCCACGCGCTTACTTTCGAACGTGAATTTATCAGAAGGTTTTCCAAGGACCCCATAAGGAATGACAGTTTCAGTTCCGTAGGTATTCGCAGAGACGCCAGTCCATCTGAGGTGTTGCATTCGATTGCGATTCCCGAGCGAACAATTAGACGAAGGAAAGTAAAAACCCGTGTTCCATTAACATGATGGGTAAGCACGATGCCAAATTTCAGCCTTGTACTCAGGATGACCCTGGTGTGACCCTGGAGGGATGACGACGATATAGAACGAACCATCTAATGCAGAAAGGTAAGAAGTACTTAGTTTTTCCAAAAATATGAAATCAGCCGCTCAGTCAGTCAGTCAGTGAGGGCTTTGCCTTTTATTAGTAAAGATAATAAAAGTAAAAATGATTATTATTATTATTATATTTATATTAAGCCCTTAGCAGGTGCTTTTTTCCAAAGCGACTTACAAATGAGAGAACAGTCTAATTATTATTCGGGGCAGCAGCAGGTTTGTGGTTAAAGAACCAGCCTTGCAACGTGAATGTCTCAAATTCGAGTCTCGGTCTCACCGACTTCGGCTGAAGTGCCCATGAGCAAGGCACCTTCACTCAGTGTGTGTCTATGTGTGTGCTTTACAATCGCCTCTCAGTTCTGAAACTTACATAACTACAGGATGTAAGTATGTGAACCTGTTGAGTTTCTTTTTTTTTTTTCATTTCTGTGGTTTACAGTAAGGTAATTTTTACAAAATAAGAATCCCTTATATACACACATTAAATAAACATTTAAGAATAAAAACACAATATTAAACAAATCAATATTCTATGGAATCAGGTTAATATTTTAAAATTTACTTTAGTAATAAGGAACATGTAAAGAACTGCAGATCAAATATACGCTGTACAAATATTAACCCCAGCAACATCCCTGTAAATACCGAGACCAGCAACATCTCTGCAAGTACCGAGACCAGCAACATCTCTGCAAATACCGAGACCAGCAACGTCTCTGCAAATACCGAGACCAGCAACGTCTCTGCAAATACCGAGACCAGC
>JAOUQT010067496.1:0-10361 GCA_025769995.1 Xyliphius kryptos
TCTCTCAGCAGCTCAGGACTGACAGGTCAAGGCAGTCTGAAAGGTGTTCAATCAAACTATAGGTAACACCATGTTTCATTATTATTCCAACACTGAGATCTAATTTTCTGAATGAAATTAATATTAAAATATTAAGAAACTATATTTATTTTCTATATATATATATATACATATCCCTATTTATTAAGGGGAGCCCTAAGGATTGCTTTAATATGCTTACAGATGACCCATGACATTAAAATCACTGACAGGTGAAATTACTCGATTAACTCATTACAATCAAATCTGCCAATGGTTGCAATGTATTATGGAGAAGTGGGCGGTTAGTTCTAAGTGAAGTCCTTTGATGAGAGATCATCTAGGATGGACGGTAATCTGGGTCAGGGCTTCTCCAAAACAGAAGGTCTTGTGGGGTTTTCTTAAAATGGCAGGGGTTACTGAGCAGAAAGTTGAATTCGAACCCCAGAACTAGCAAGCTGCCACTTGGTATTCCATTTATCCCTCTCTGCTCAAGGTGTACCATTACGGCTGTCTTGTTCTCTGACCCCAACATCCTAACAAGCCTGGATATGTGAAGAAAATCATATATAAAGCATTATGTATTTCTATTCACTGTGTGGTGGTTAGTGCTTATCAAAATATTTCCAAGGAATCACAACTATTGAACTAAGACAGGGTCATAGATGCCCCAAGGCTTGATGGGTGAATGGCTGCTGGTCCATGTGGTCCAAACCCACAAAAGTGATTCTAGTAGCACAAAGTTCTATAAAAGATAATGAAACGTGTCACAACTCACAGTGACGGATAACGTTAGTTCTACATTTCAAACATTGCTTTATTTGCACCGTTTGGGGAATATGGGGGTGAGCTTGGCCTCCAAATTCCCCAGATCTAAATTTTATCAAGAATAAAATTCTGATCAATGGGAACTCACATGATATAACGGAATTGATGTTAGCATCTTTGTACCAGATACTATAGCAAATCTTGGGAGATCTTGTGGGGTTCAAGATTTTGGCAAGACACAGGAGGCCTACAAGACTGATGGGCTTGGACAAAAGTTCTTTAAGAGATATTATGGCGTATACATAAAGCATCAATTGGTGGGGCAGTCGTAGGCTTGTGGTTAAGGAACCAGCCTTGCAACTGGAAGGTCCCTGGTTCGATTCCAAATAGCGACAAGTCATGGCTGAAGTGTCTTTGGGCAAAGCACCTAAGCCCCAGTTGCTCCCCGGGCGTTGTGCTGGCTGCTTGTGTATTTGTGTGTTTCACTGCATGGATGGGTTAAATGCAGAGGACTAATTCTGCTGTGTGCAAACATAGTGGCAAAATCTATCAATTGCTAATTACTGACACATTCTGTCAAGCTCATCAATGGGCATGGTGGTGATGGTCAAACTGATAAATATATATAAAATGAAATCAATTATGCATCAATACCAAGCTATGACTGATGAATAATTTGGCCTGGTCAGAAGCCAATGGATGTGAAGCCTGGAGACAAAATAAAGGCTTTTGAGAAGAAGGGCCTCTGGAAGTTGTTGAGGATCTCATAAATGAAGTATATAACTACTGAACAAGCCTAAAAGATGGTCAGAATTTGAAGGGGTTCCTAAACTACATCAAAAAGCTGACTCATCCGCGCAGCCAACCATCGTATGACATGAAGTAAACGCTCAGTTGCTATGGAATGAAGTATGGCATGCATTCGGTGCCTAAACCGGGTCTTCATTCTAAAGCTTGCACGCCCAAAAATATCACGTAATGATGCAATGAGGCGTATTTCTTTTACGTGTACAAGCAGCTTTTTTTGCGTCTTGCGTTTTACGTGTACACACTGCATGTTTTACTTTTACAGACGTACACCGACGTTTACAGATGTTATTGTACGTCTCGGCTTTTTCTCTAAAGTTTCAACATTTTGGCGATATTTATTTATAAACTGAATTAAACTGCACAATAAACGTGAATGTTTTATTAATCTCTGTTTTATTTCTTTATATTCTGTAAGATTATTATTAAACACCATTAGATAATTTAAATAAGCAATGTATTAATGTTTTAAAAGATACAGTTTAAAATATAAAACAAAGTAAAATCAATATGCCCACATATTAAATGTAATGCTAATAAATCTGTAAACGCTCTAAAAGTGTGAAGTTGGCACAGTCAGTCATGGTTTAGAGAGCCAGGTCTGCTGTGTTATATCCGCAGTCCAAAGGCAGCGCAGCCTTCTACTAGGAAATTTTAGAGCACTTCATGCATCGCTCTGCTGGCAACTTTATGCAGATGCAGATTTCATTTTCCAACAGAACTTTGCACATGTCAAAAATGCCATATGGTTAATAATAACAGTATCAATATGCTTGATTGGCCAGCAAACTCACCTGACCTAAACGCCACAGAGAATCTAGGGTATTGTCAAGAGAAAGATGAGACACCAGACCCAACAATGCAGGTGGCATGAAGGCAAAAACATCATAACAACATAAAAAGAAATAAACACTTGAAATTAAGTGTCCTCACTCTGCTGGTGTTTTTCATGATTCGGTTGCAGCTAGACTTTTCTAAAACAAAGACTCTTTTTACAGTAAAACTAATTTATTCGTTTTCAGGACAGGGTTTTAGTTTATTTATTTGGTCACGTGTTTAAAAACTAGTGAATCAAATCTAAACAAATTCATAAATAAACAATAAATAAAACATGTATTTTTATCTTTAAGGTATCTGAATGATTGGGTAATTTTAGCACACTTGCTGGTCAAATTTCTACGTTTTAGGTATATCTTTGAACTTCACGGTCATTCATTCCATTCATGTATTCATTCTCAAGCAAATCTGCAGTGTTCAATACACATCATAGGCAATCCCTAAACATGAATACACAGCGCTGCACAAGATGCTGACTAGTGTAATTTGAATTGGAGTAATTTTGTATATTTCTTCTTTTGGGCTCTCCCTTCATCAGGGGTTGCTAAAGCAAGTCAATCATCATCGAAGAACGCGCATCATTGATTTAAGAAAATCTAAAACTTGTTATTCTAAGTCGCGAATCGTCACTTCACCGTCTTCCTATCACTGCATTTGATTTGCTTTATTTGAAAATGCTGGAACAAGGAGGTCTGGCAGGGAGACGAAGGCTAAGACATCTTCAAGAAACCTTTAATAATATTGTTGTCAGTCATGTTCGCAGAGAGCATGTGGGTCAGGAGGAGACTTGAAATAGTCGGAGATTAATTGGCCGGTAACTGTTATTTATCCTCCACAACTGCCGGATCTATCTATCTATCTATCTATCTATCTATCTATCTATCTATCTATCTATCTATGGCTATAAGGCGTGGAGAGGATGTACAGGTTATTTTACTAGTATAATCCAGACGTTGTTGGCCTCGAATGCAAGCAATCGAATCAAACGAATGCATGCTATAATTTATTAGGAACACTTATCGACTCTTTACCGTGATAATCAGGAAATATCAGGAAAGAACACATAGGCTCAGAAGCGACAGAGTAAAACTTGAAGCTGATTAGAAACGCGGATATACAGGCTTATCTGTGATGAATAAAACTTTACAGTTCTATTAATTAGCCCAGTACCTAGACATAAAACTTCTGTTATAACATGACACTCAACCTATTAGTAAAATATATTCTCAGTTATATTTTTGTTTATCATCTGCAGGTTTGCTCCCTGTGCAGAGCTATATGCAATATATCTATAATCAATAACTGATTGAATCAAAGTTACATACATTTATTTTATAGACGGCTTTCTTGTTTCTTCTTCTATATACCTCCAATAGACATGTTATAAGATTCAGCCACTATTTACATACAGTATATTTTACAATTTACGGATAAGACACGCAATGTGAAGAGTACCCATAATTGTAAATAACTGTAAATAAAAACGTAATGTAATCATGTAGAAGTTTTAAAATTCCATATTTTAATAGAACATAGATGACATATCAAATGTATAAACTAAGAAAATGTATGATTTAAGGAGAAAAAATAGATATTTTTTAATTTTCGAGTACATCTCAAAAAAGTTGGGTCACGGCTATGTTTATCACTGTGAGACATTCCTCTTTCTCTTTACATCAGTCTGTAAACGTCTAGGGACTGAGGAGACAAGTTGTAGGATTCAAGTTGTCGTATTTTTCTTATTAGGATGCGCCAAATGTTTTCTATGGGTGAAAGTTCAGTACCCGGATTATTCTACGCAGCCGTGATGCCGTAATTAATGCGGTATGTGGTTTTGCACTCTAATGTTTGAAATGCAAGGTCTTCACTGAAAGAGACGTCGTCTGCGAGAGCATATGTTGCTCTAGAACCTGGATATACCTTTCAGCACTGATGGTGTCCTTCCAGATGTTTAAGATGCACATGCCACACATAAATGCAACCCTATACCATCAGAGACGCAGGCTTCTGAATTTAGCGCTAGTAACAGTCTTTCATCTCTTTAGTGCGGATGACACGGCGTCCCTGATTTCCATAGAGAACTTCAAATTAATTCGCCTTACCACAGAACAGTTTATAACTTTGCCAAAGGTTTTTTTAAATAAGCCTTGGCCCAGAGACGACGTCTGCGCTTCTGGGTGTTGTTTAGGAACGGTTTCTTATTTAAACTATAATAAAGTTTTAGCTGACAATGGCGGATGGCACGGTGAATTGTGTTCACAGATAATGTTCTCTGAAAATATTCCTGAGCCTATTTTGTGATTTCCATTATAGAAGCATGCCTGTATGTGATGCAGTGCCTTCTACGGGCACCCAGTATTTCCGGCCTTGACACTTAGGCACAGAGATCCTTCCAGATTCTCTGAAACTTTTGATATTATGCACTGGAGATAATATGTACAAACTCCTTGCAATTTACACTGTTGAACAGAGCAGAATTAGGGGGATTGGTCATCCGCTTTCCATCTTTACTTCTGAGAGCCTCTGCCACTCCAAGATGCTCTTTTTATACCCAGTCATGTTAATGACCTATTGCCACTTATTGCTACTTATTGTCCAGTTCCAACTTTTTTTGAGATGTTGTCACGAAATTACAAATGAGCCAATATTTGGCATGAAATTTGAAAACATTTGATATGTTGTCTATGGTTTATTGGAAATACAATATCAGTTTTTTATTGCATTGTATTTTTATTTGAAGTTTGTACACACACATATATAAATATATTTGTAATCAAAAAGATCGGATGCTTTTTAACTTAACGGTCAACTTTAATAGCCGTTATGGTAGCCCTTTTATGTGTGTGTGTGTGTGTATGTTTGTCCCTGACCTAAACGTTGTGCGTCAAACAGCGGCTTAACTATTTTCTTTCGTACATATTAATACGCAACAGTACTTTCGTTTGTGATGTAGTGGAACGCGTTACTTTGACTAAGTCAATCCAAGCGAGCTATTATATAATTTACACTCTTCCCTACATATTCTATAAACTGTTCTGAGACGTTGGTAAATGTATTTCGTAGAGAAACGTAGGTCTGTGTTTGATTAGTTAGCTACAGGACAACTAACAACTCTAACGGTAATGTTTGTTACTTATTGATAGATTGTATTAATTGTCAACTGTTAAGTATGAATGTTATGTTATGTTATCTGGCTGGTCTGTTAACTTCTCATGAATAATAACAATGTCTTCCAGGTGGCTGCAGATTCTATAGATGCTATGGAAGCGAAACATACATGCTTCTTACTCAACATCAACCCCAACAACTTCCCTGGCAAGTTGTGGAGTTTAGTGAACGATCCTCAGATTCGCTCTGTCTACTGGGATGATAGTGGGGAAGGAATCCTTATCAATCAGCAAGCCTTCGAAAATGAAGTGCTGTTCTCCAAAGATGGACATATAAACGAGTACTTCAAAACCACAGACTTCAACAGTTTCGTCCGCCAGCTGAACCTTTACGGCTTCAGAAAAGTGCGCACAGCCCACGGAAACCAACTGCATGGCAGTTCCTTTACAATCCCACCACACCACTTCCAGAACCCGAACTTTAAACAGGGCAAGTTACCGCTTTTGTTCAAAGTGAAGCGACTCACAGCTGTCAACAAGGCCAAGCTCGCCGCTGGGATGCCACTGGCCAGCAGGACATCTAAGCGCTTCCATCACGTGAGACTGAGTTTACCCAAAGATAACTCTGGTTAGTAAGCGTGGTTGGTATATTTTTCAATAAGCATAAGTTACCGATTTATATGGTCGGCTATATTGCTATTTAATATCACCATTCTATATTGTAATATAATTTTTTCTGTTGACATCATTTGAAGTGTTAATTTTATTTTATTATACTTTTTTATCAGTTTCTTCATGTTCAGGTTCAGTCTCAACTCAGAGAACGCATAACCATTATCTCCATGATGGCCCTCAGCAAGAGGACAAAATGCCCATACACTCCCAGGAGAATGTAATGGATCGTGGTGATGCTTCAATTACTTATAACATGGTGCCATTCTCTGCCATTCAGAGCTTTGAGCATGCGCATTCCTACTGCACTTCATCTATGCAGCAGGGCCCCATGCCTCATGATTCAATTGGCTATTATACACCAGGTAATGCCTATGTAATACATACAGTGTTAGTGCAGCCTCAACTACTAAAAGCATCCCAGTCGCATGCACTACTTGTACACAGTAGCATTGTCTTGATCTCTATAGTTTAATAATAAAATATTTTAATATACGAATATACTTTTATTAATATGCATAATTAAAAGCTTAGCTTTTCTTTAAACCTTTAAACATTCTTTAATGAGTCGCCCTTCTACGAGTGACAGTAACTGGAACTGAAACTCACCAGATTTAAATACCTATTAACAATTCATTATATTTTTATTGCTACCACCTAATGTTGTATATTCTATACAGTTTGTATTTCCTTCCCCCACTCACTCATTACTTAGGTGTGACTCCTGATTGATGCTTGTACCTTTCCTTGTCCTTAATCCAGATTATACTCTATTGGAGCCATGTTTTGGTTGGTGGTCTTGGGTGAAGATATGTGCTCCGTGGGAGCACGATTTTATTTATTTATAGCAATAAGTTGTGCATTCAGTCATTAATTAATTCATTAATTCATTAATTTATTCATTCATTTGTTTAATTAATTCAGGCTCATGATAATTAATTTTGTAATTTCAGGGTCTGAAGGATTAAACAGAATTTATATCCAATAGTTCATTGTACACTGTACAGTCTAAAAGTGAACCATTTTGGTCAAAGTTTCTATTGTTTTAAATCATGTAATTGCAAAATTCCCAAAATGTGAATTCTCTGATATTTATTCAATTCAACCTCTATTCAATCAATTCAATCAATGGATATGAGATATATTACTTAAGTAAACTCTAACACACCACACCTGCTCTTCTACTATGTCTTGCTCCTCTAACACAAGAAGAGTCACGTCCAAACACAAACACTATACAAGAATTCAGGTTTCCAAATGGGTTTATTTAAATAATTATGCAGAATATAATGTATTAAACAATAATTGATTGTTTTATTAATTCATATATCTTTCAAGTAATTAGTATATTCAAAATATTATAAATAAAGTGAAACATTTCAGCATATCGTTATAGTTATTTAATGTGAGGGCGCTACTTGTCCTCATGCCCCGGAATTGTTAGTGGCACAATATGACCTCGATATGCGGCTGAAATTCATTTCCAAATTACATTTAATAAGTGCATTCAAGTTGTCTTCAAGGCATTAAAAACCCCTTGTTTTTGTTGTGCGTGCCAATGACATCTTACCCTACTGTACTATGGGAGTTGCAGTTTTTGAAAAATGGACCCACAGTGCATGATAAGGCCCAGATTAGTGTCAGATCTGAGAAATTCAAGTCACTGCATCAGTTAAGCGCACGTCTGCATTCTTACCACATTTTAAGCACCAGTCATGTCCACTAACAAAACCTGGGTCATGAGGGCAAGTGGAGTCCTCACAGTTAAACTTTGTTATTTTTCTCCCTCAGACTATCATAATCAAGTTTTACTTGATTCACAAGTATGTCAACCTACAGCTGCAGCTTATCCTCATTACTCTGTAAGTACTGATAAACAGTTTTAAGTGTGTATACTGACCAATAGACCTGCTGTGTGCTTATCTTAGCCTGTGAAGTCATATTGTGTTTCAATTATACTTGACAGTATAAAGGAAATGTTGGGAGGTTTATATTAATTTTTCCACTTAATCCTCAGAACTCAGTTTATCCTGTTGAAGCAGGCGATGGTCCTGAGTCCAGCGGAAAGACGGTTAATCTGGATGATGTATTCAAATTGGCAGATGAAATACAGGTCAGACAAAATTACAAGTATAACTCTGTGTTATGTCTTATTACAAGTCACTGTTATTATTGTTATTTATAACTATAAGAATAAATGATTACCTTAACTATTATTATTAAGTTTGACTTACTGTCTAAATACATGTTACATTTTCTGTCATGTTATGTCTTCTGGTTTTTGTAATACGCATTTATGGTTGTGATGTACCAAGATTTTGCTTTATTTTATTTGACCTACAGTAAAGGTTAGTTACAAAATTCAAAGCTAATGAAAATAAACTAAAGAAATATATAAAATATATAATTTTTTTTCTTTTTCTCTTGGCCTCTCCCTTTACCAGGGGGCCGCCACAGTGAGTCCATCTTAAAATGCATTACAGTTTTGGCAAATGTTTAATGCCGGATGCTCTTCCTGATGCAACCCTCAGATTTTACCCGGGTTTGGGACCAGCACTAGAGTTACACCGGCTTGAGCTCTATAATTGCTGCTATATTATATACAAATGGTGGTTATTATATAATTCACATTCATGCATTTTCTATGCCTCCTATGCATTTTCTAATCAAAGTTTTAGGGTCACAGCAACTCTGAGTGCGACGGCAGGAACAACCCTAGACAGGGCACCAATCCATCATAGGGCACACACCCATTCACACATTAACAGACATATAAGAGACACCAATTTAACCTATCATGCATGTCGTTGGAATACGTTAGAAAACTGGAGTACCTGGAAAAAACCCGCGCGAATACGGGGAGAGCATGCAAACTCCGCACAGAAATTTCTCGAGTCGCCGCACCCGGGCTTTGAACCTGTGATTTTCTTGCTGTGAGGCAGAACTATCCACTGCGCCTTCGTGCCACTAATAAGGAACATGTAAATGTAATAAAGTGCATTCTTTATATTTTAGTTCTTAAATATATTCCAAACTGACGTTTGTATCATTTGAAGCTCAACTTTATAACCTGTTTTGATGTTCTGATTTCGACTTTATGCTTTATCTAACTAATGTCAACCTTTTTGTTTGGTGTCTCTTTTTCATTCAGGATAATCTGCCAAAATAATGCCCGCTGAGAACATATGCCCAGTGAAGCTTGAGTAGAAATATGGGGAATTTATTGACCATCCAGCCCCAACAAGTGTGTACACTGTGGGAATAAAATTATTAAATTAATTTATTCAAAGAACCTGTTGTCATTTTTGTTATTTCTATTAATTATGTGATAGGAAATAAGCTGCGTGTTGATGGTATTCAAGAATAAATCTGAAACAGTACATGCACAGTTATACGTTTTAAAATGCGGCACAAATTAAATGTAAATAATTTACATGAATCAGTCACGAATCGCTGTTTATTAACATTTGATAACATTTCAATTAACATTTCAATCCAATCGTGTGACAGACGTGACCGTGTGCTGTGGGGTTGCCATAATTCAATTGTTTTTTTTTTTATCCGAGTCTGAAATAATGAAACACGGCCTTTTTCGTTTTTGATATCTGATTTAAAACGATATGAAATCTAATGGTCAATTGAAAAACAAAATAACTAGAGATACGTTATACAATATTATAGCACTTAGTGTAAAATAACGGTTATTGTAATTTTCCAGTTAACATGGTTTTAAATTTAAAACATAAACATATAATAGTGAATAATATGTTTAATCTTCCCCAAGTTTTTTCTGTACTTCATTTTATGTGGTTTTTAAAATAAAGTGTTTTTATTCTAGTTATCAATAAATATCTCCGCGATCGCTTTTCTCAACTTCCGCGTGTTTGTAAGTGTTTTTCGGGAGAATTTATGACAAAAATGTAAAAACGGGCTGATGGACTGAATTGTTTAAATATTTTAATCTGTCCAATTTCACGAAACCCGGTTTTATTGACAGTTGAAAAACAAAGACCCACAGATAGATTCAGAACATTCGAAATAGCTTTTTTGTACGCGTGTATTTTATACAGCGGTAAACAATGGGCCGCTTAATGGTTTTATTCAATTAAATTCAATTAAATTCAATTTTATTTATAAAGCGCTTTTAACAAT
>JAOUQT010067507.1:0-10361 GCA_025769995.1 Xyliphius kryptos
CCCCCACACTTCACCAAACCATTCCACACTGCCCAACACCACCCCAAACTGTCCACACTGCCCAACACTGTCCACATTAACATCTACACCACCCCACACTGTCTCAAACCCCCCCCCACTGCTCACACCACACTACTCTACACCACCATCTATATCCCCCCACCCTTCCCCAATCCATTCCACACTGCTCAACACCACCCCAAACTGCTCACACCATCCCATACTGTCCACATTAACATCTACACCACCCCACACTGTCCCAACCCCACTACACTGCTCAAACCACACTACTCTACACCATCATCTAAATCCCCCCACCCTTCCCCAATCCCTTCGACACTGCTCACCACCACCCCAAACTGCTCAACACAACCCCACACGGCCCATACCACCTTATACCGTCCACACTATCATCTACACCACCCCACACTGCTCCACATCGATATCTACCACTATCTATCTATTCCAGTTAGCAATGTTTATTTTATTCATATACAACTGCCCCACACCACCATCTAAATCACGCCACACTGAGACATCTTACATCTTACTGCACATCTGCCCTGCGGTCTTCTCTCTACCCTCGTCTTACTCTCCGCCCGCCATAACAACGGCGGCTAGTTCCTTGTGCATATCAGCGTGACCTGTGCGAACCTGCTTGTTTGGGTCACGACCTTACGAAGCTATTAGCATTATCTGCACGTTCCTTGAGGAATGCTAAACATCTTGGCGCTTGCTATCTGACCCTTCATTACTTAGTCGTTCTGTTTGTATGTTTATATTTTGGTCTGAGAGAGTTAGTGTAGTTTGGCTCCTGGTAGCGGAGTGACGCTCACGCTTTTCTTGTTGCTAATGCTAGCTTCAAAATGCTAATACTGCGCTAATGCTAATCTATAATACTCGCAATAATAATAAACTATTGTACTGTAGATCTTTATAAATAAGATAGATTGTGTTCAGGAGGCGTGGCCTTAGTGCCTGTCAGTCGCTGTGAGGTAGGTGTGGTCTTCCTGTTCTTTAGGGTTTAATGGTAGTCGGCGTCCATTGTTGTTGCATTGCTGCTACAATTATCTGAGCCATAGCACTGGTGTCTTCTTCTTCTTCCTCTACTTCTTTTTCTTCTTCCTCTTTAGGGTTTAACGGTAGTCTGATTCTAGTGTGGGCGGCACGGTGGCGCAGTGGGTAGTGCTGTGTATCCTCACAGCAAGAAGATCCCGGGTTCAAGCCCTGGCTGACTGGTGATTGTGTGTGTGTGTGTGTGCCCTATAATGGATTGGCGCGCTGTCTGGGGATGTTGCTGCCCTCGAGCCCAGAGTTGTCGGGTGGCACTTGCTTCTCCGTGAACCTAAAACTAGGATTAAACGGGTATAGCGAATGAATGAATGATTCTATTGTTGCACTGTTGCCACCATTTACTAAGGCGTGGCATTGGTGTATGCCAATCCCAGTGAAGGAAGCATGGCCTTCTCTTACCATATTTTTTATCTTCTTCTTCTCCTTCTTATTTTTTATTCTTCTCTGTCTTCCTCTTTAAGGTTTACTTGGCAGTAAAGTTGGCATCCATTCTTGTTGCACTGCTGCCAATCTTTTCTGAGTTGTGGCATTGGTGTCTGTCATTCCCATTGATGTAGGTGTGGCATTCTTATTCATCTTCCTCTTCTTGCTCTTCTTCATCTTCATCTTTCACCATTTTTGTTATTTAATAATAGCCGGTATTTATTTTTGTTGCACCGCTGCCACCATAACCAAAAACGTATCATTGGTGTCTTTCGGTGCCAGTGAAGGAGGCATGGACTTGGTGTCCATCAATCCCTTTAAAGTTCTTTCTTTTCATATTATTCCTCTTCTTCTTTAGGGTTTTTAATAGAAGCCGGAATCCATTATTGTTGCACCGCTGCTGCATTTATCTGAGGCGTGGCCTTAGTGTCTGTCAGCCCCAGAGTGAGGGAGGCGTGTCCTTTTTCACTTATCCAAAAATAATAACAATGATAATAAAATTAAGAGCCATGAAACAATCATGACACAATGTTGGGCAGATGGAACAAAGTGTGTGTGTGTGTGTGTGTGTGTGCGTTTGTGTGCGCCAACAGAGAGCAAGCTGTCATACATGGCCGAGATTGTGCTTCAGAGTCGCTGACATAAGGAAGTGCGAGCGTGTGTGTGTGTGTGTGTGATGGGTGGCTGTGGATGCCACTCTGATTTGTCTGAGCGCTTTGACACGACTCTCGCTGAGCGGCTTTCCCCCGCTGAGACGTGCTCCGCTAATTAAAGACAGCAGTACGTCCCTCTGGGGACACACACACACACACACTTCTACACATAGACTATTTGATTCTAGACTTAGTTCAGAAATAGCCCTTAGCAGACACTTTTATTAGAATGCTCAGTCTGCAGGAGGGATGCGCTACTAGAGCCACCGCGACCCCCATGAGTGAAGTTCAGAAAACTTTTATATAAATAAAACATTGGGTAAAAGTTCATGTTATCCCTGGAGAGAGAATTCTGAAAGCGTCTTAGGGGCAGTTTGTGGTGTCTGATGGACGATCGGGACACTTAGTGGTACCTCGAGATACGAGCTGCTCCCACATACGAGTTTTTCGAGATAAGAGCCGCGGCTCGAGCTAAATGTCCGCTCTAGATACGAGCTCAGTTCCAAGATACGAGCCGAGCTTCGGGACGCCACCGATAGTTAGCCTGTCTGCACCCGGATCCACAATCCTCTCACATCCTTCTTCTTGTTCTTCTCCCGTGTTACCGCGCAGAGGCGGGCAGAAGCAAACGTCGTTAGGTAGGATTACGTAGAAAAGGGCTGTAAGTGAAGGAGCACACGTCCTTATTCACTGTCTCACCGCTATTCGCACACTTCCTCATTCACTGTCTCACCGCTATTCACACTTCCTCATTCACTGTCTCACCGCTATTCGCACACTTCCTCATTCGCACACTTCCTCATTCACTGTCTCACCGCTATTCCTCAAGTACAATATTTCTTTGTTCACTCCCTCTCTATTCATCACCGTCTAGCATTGTCTTGTCTTAATACTTCACCGAAGTAAAGAGATGAGGCGGTGAATGAGGAAGTCCTGGCTGATGGTGAATAGAGGGCAGGCAATGAACCAGGAAGTGCTGGATGGTGATTAATGGAGATGCGGCTATGAATGAGGAAGTGTTGGATGGTGATTGATAGAGATGAGGCTATGAATGAGGAAGTGCTGGATGGTGGATAATGGAGATGAGGCTATGAATGAGGAAGTGCTGGATGGTGATTAATAGAGATGAGGCTATGAATGAGGAAGTGCTGGATGGTGAAAACTCGTAAATGCTGCCAATAAGTCAAAAACAGATGATTAGTGTAAACTCTATGGTACGTACCTCATGTTAAGCGTAGACTAAGTTTTAAGTTAAGAAAGTTTATTTTTATACAATTTACATAATTTTGTGAATTTATTTTAAAATCCAGGAAACGCAAATTAAAGTTTTGTTTAAAGTGTAAGAAAGTGCTGCTTTAGTTTACCCGTCCATACCTACACTTCGCACCGTGCCAGTCTTCCTCCCTCCCTCCCTCTGTCCGCGCTCATCAATCACCAAAGGCAAGATTACAGTACTGTATTTTATATGTTTTGTTTTCTTTTATTTGTTTATTTTTATGTTTTTTTCGTGTATAATTGCCTTTGTCTTAATTTGGGGAATTGTCAGAAAGCTGGAACGGATTAAATCTATTTCCATTATTGTAAATGGGGAAAATGAGTTTGAGATACGAGCTCAGCTCTACTTACGAACCCGGCTCTGGAACGAATTGAACCCATATCTCGAGGTACCGCTGTACTAGTTTCACTGTGAAAAGTCGTGTAAAGAAATTGTATGAAAACTGTTTGAAAATTGCGATAAACGCGGTGACGAGAGAGAAAACATCAACTGACATTTATTCCCCACCAGTATTTGGGTGAAACAGAAGGTTCCAGAACGGTTCCTCACTGTTGACATGAATAACTTGGACTGTGCTGTTCATCATGGTGTGAGACAAAAGAAACAAACTAGTTTAAAATGCATGACCCGGTGCCAACTCTGCAACCTCTGTGAGAAATCTCGTCAGTAAAATGGTCCTTGGGTTATTAGACTTCATGAAGATTGGTGCGGAACTCTGGACAAAGAAACCAGGAGGTGTGAGAGAAGCGTTAGTCATTAGTCCAGGTCTGAACAGACAGGAGAAGCAACGCCGCGGCGCTCCACATCCTCCACATGGAGTCTCAACATATTAGCATAACATCCAAGTGTCACGAAGCACAAAAGAACCGAACAACAGGAATGAAAAATGCTCCAGAGATCTCCACGATGCACCAAACAGATGCACCGATTTTACCCAGCATGCCATATGTCTCTGGTTAACGCTGACCCATAGGATCAGATCCAGAACTCACGTGGACAGTACGATGTTTTAAACATCAGCAGAAAGGAATATTTGACTGCTGGTTAATAAAATAGTATCTGAGTTGGATCAAGTGCTGGATCATGTGCTGGACCCGGTGTTGGTCCAAGTGCTGGATCATGTGATGGATCAAGTGCTGGATCATGTTCTGGATCATGTGCAGGATCATGTGCAGGATCATGTGCAGGATCAAGTGATGGATCATATGCTGGATAAAGTTCTGGATCATGTGCTGGACCAAACGTTTGATCTGCTGGATCATGTGCTGGATCAACTGCTGCATCAAGTGCTGGATCATGTGCTCTTCTATTCACTAGCTGATTAACGAAGCAGTTATTTTTTAACATTTTTGGCATCACTGACCAATCCGGCATCTCCAATTCACCAAACACTCATGTATGCCGGAAGAAACCCACACCCACATGGGAAGAACCTGCAAACTCAACGCACAGAACCCGGGTCCTTTTTTCTGTGAGGTGACACCGTTATCCGCTTCACCACCATACCATACTTTAAATAAGTTTGTATAATTATATCTACGACTAGCCGCGGAGTAACATTAGCATTGCGCTAACACTCTGTTTAGATTGAACTGATATTCTGAATAATTCTCGTCCTGGACTTTAGAGAAAACTAAAGGAATGTCGGTTACACGTGAGTGAAAATGCCACGTTAGTTTCGATGTTGTTGACAAGTCATGAAAGGCACAGAGTGGCACAGAGTTGGACCGAGTGACGTCAAGTGGCACAGAGTATAGATGTGATGAATTGCTGCAGGGTTATGGCTGTGATTGCCACAGAGTGGAACAGAGTGTCATTGAGGGCAACAGAGTGGTGATGGGCATAGAGCTTATTGAGGGTAATAAAGGCATAGAGCTTATTGAGAGCCATAAAGTGGTGTTGAGTGGCAACAGGTGTCAGCAAAAGGCACAGAGGGATGTGGAGTGGCACAAAATGGCAACAAGTGACATCAAATAGCACAGAATGGCAATGTGGGCAGTCAACTGTGGCATTATGAGTCATATAGGTTCTAGTGAGTGCAACGAGTTCTGAGTGGCAAGAGATACAACAAGTACTGGCTTTAACCAGTTCTGAAGCAGTAACATGGAATAAATTTCTGGTTTAACTATCAATTAACTATTATTAACTAATAATTAATATTAACTAATGTAAATAATATTAACTAATGCAACGATTAACTAATATGAACTAATAATTGGCGAATATTAACTAGTAGTAACTAATAATTAATTATTAATTGGTTACTATTAACTAATGTAACTATTAGCTAATATTAACTAAGAAATGGCTGACATTAAGTAATGTAACTATTAACTAATATTAACTAAGAATTGGCTAATATTAACTAATGTAACTATTAACTAACATTAACTAATAAATGGGTAATATTAACAGATATTAACTAATAATTGGGTAATATTAACTGATGTAACTATTTACTAATATTAACTAATAATTGGCTAATATTAACTAATGTAACTATTAACTAATATTAACTAATCTAACTATTAACTAAGGTAACTATTAACTAATATTAACTAAGGTAACTATTAACTAATATTAACTAAGAATTGGCTAATGTTAACTAATGTAACTATTAACTAATATTAACTAATAATTGGTTAATATTAACTAATAGTTGGCTAATATGAACTGATGTAACAATTTACCAATATTAACTAACAATTAACTAATATTAACCAATGTACCTATTAACTAATATTAACTAATGTAACTAATATTAACTAATGTAACTATTAACTAATATTAACTAAGAATTGGGTAATATTAACTGATATTAACTAATAATTGGCTAATATTAACTGATGTAACTATTTACTAATATAAACTAATAATTGGCTAATATTAACTAATAATTAACTAATATTAACTAATGTAACTATTAACTAATATTAACTAAGAATTTGTGAATATTAACTAATGTAACTATTAACTAATATTAACTAATGTAACTAATATTAACTAATCTAACTATTAACTAATATTAACTAAGAATTGGCTAATATTAACTAATGTAACTATTAAATAAGAATTGGCAAATATTAACTAATGTAACTATTAACTAATATTAACTAAGAATTGGCGAATATTAACTAATGTAACTATTAACTAATATTAACTAAGAATTGGCTAATATTAACTAATGTAACTATTAACTAATATTAACTATAAACTAATATTTACTAATATTAAAAAATATGATTAGTATTTAAAACCACGCCCACAATCATTCCTAACTGCAGAAATCAGTCATTTCTTACTAAACTACAGTATGTTTATAGATGTAAGGAAATTTTAACCGTTTCATGGAAATATTTTATTTTTACGTAAAAAAATGTCCGATTTTGAACTTCAAAGCAAACTGCGCTGTGAATATTCTGTAAATAATCATCGGTGTGACAGATATAAATAAAAACGCCTGTAACGCCACATGTAGCTTGTGCAACAATAATGCAATGCTATGTCCTAATAAAAACCTGTCTATATGATGCATGACGTCACGACATCAACGGGTTCCACATGACACGGTCCATGTGCTGGGTTTTTCTTTATTCAGCACGTCATCATGCAACAATAATGATATACATCATCTTTCATATAAATGATGAGAACTGGACACACACACACGTGCATGGATGATGCATGACTCCAACCTCGCCTACTCACATGCATATTGGTCCCAGACTAAGACACTTTGTGTACCATCTGTCTGAGCTATGAATGTCTAACAGGAGTGCCATGTGTGTGCGCGAGTGTGTGTATGTGTGCGTGTGTAATGATTCCTACCTACACAGGTTCCAACCAATACAAATCTACATAATTAATAGCATGCATTAAATTCTAATGAGGAACAATGCACACAGCGCACCAGTGCATACAATTACACACTTGCAATGGTTAAATGCAGAAACGTTGCAATACAAATGCTTCCTGTACGCACTGTGATGCGGCATTTCTATGTGATCGTGCATTAATATCAACAATCATTCGGGAAACTAGAAACACCTGGCTTTACAGTGCAGTACATGCATGTGATGAATGGGGTGCGTGTAAATCCTGCACATCCTTGCACGTGAATTAAATAGTTTTTTTTTCTTCTTTAATGCAATGTGGAAACTGCACAAGTGCAACGTATAGATGTTTAGATACGGACATGTGTAATAAAGTATAATCATGCACTAATGACTTCAATCACTCAGGGCAGAGCAACACGTTATAAACCAGGATGAAGTGCATCGACTCCTGGCTGCAGCATCTCATTCATATTGCAGACAAAGTTAAACTCTGGGTGGTTTTATGCATTTGAATAAACTGTCATGCATCTAAAGTGGAACTTTGTGCATTTGACTCATTTAAAAGAACCAGGTGTCCGTTATATTTAAATAACCCCAATCGCCCCTGCATTGACCAATCGCGTAATATATATATAACATTAACATCAACATCAACAAATATTAAAAAATATATTTTTCAGGATGAAATAATTAAAAAAAAAACTAAACCTTACCAGAATTCACCTCCTCCAAGAAATATAGATTTTTTTATTTTTTTATTTTTATTCTGCTCGCCCTTTGGGATCTATTTCAGCTCCGTTCTGCCTCCGCCATCTTCCGCTGCTGATTGTTTAACTGAGGAACCTCGAGAGCAGTCGGCCAGCTTGGAAAATCTGACGCGGGGTGTATTGTGGGTAATGTAGTATACGCGTATGCATTACGTTATGCGTTATAAGGCGAATGGCTTTCAACAGAAACTACATGTGCATGTGAGCACCGCGGTACAGACGGGCGAAGACATGTGGAGAACGCTGAGAGGGAAAAGAAAGAGACTTTTCACCTAACATTATTATTTTATTTCGAAGACCTCCATTAATGAACATCGTCTACATAAAACATATAATAAAATAACGTTATTTAAAATAATAATAGTAATCCTATTTTTTTTTTGTAAAACGCTTCTTTATCTAACGCAATGATAATGTAGTCGTGTATTAGTTCTGAAAAACTCTGAGGTAATAAATATGAACAACCATAACCAAACATATTTATTTATAGTACAACAACTAATCATTATAACTTTTATATTTATATATAAAACATGCTTCAAGTCACGTCATCACCTCACAATGTTTGGCCGCACGGATGAGTCAGCTTTCTCCAATGTCTAGTGTTGCTTGTGAAAGTGCCACTATGTTTTTGGAAGTGGTCCTCTGCATTTAACCCATAGTGCAGTGAAAACATTAATACACACACGGGTGAAGTGAGCACACGTGCCCCGAGCAGTGAGCAGCCAGCACAGCACCCGGGGAGCAACTGGGGGTTAGGTGCTTTGCCCAAGAGCACTTCAGCCATGACTTGTCGGTACCTGGATTCGAACCAGGGACCTTCCGGTCGCAAGGCTGGTTCCGTAAACACAAGCCTAGTCTGGTTCCGGATAATACAGTTGTCCATCACACGACTTATTATTAACGTAATTTATAAGATTTGATGTGGTTCAGGAACTCCTTTTCAGTTCTGGACATCTTGTAGACTTGCTCAGTGGTCATCATCTTCATCCTTGAGATCCACAACAACGTCTGGAAGAACTTATTTTGTTCTTCTGTGTCCAGGATCAACATATTTACGTGTCTACTGGTCAGACCAAGGCTTTCATCAGTCGTAGCTTGGTGTTGGTGCTAATTGATTTGTTTTTGAAGATCTTTGTTATTTTGACCATCACTTATGCCCCTTTGGCATTGTTGACTTTCGCAAATATGTGAAATTGTCCACTTGCTCCAAACATCTGTCTTCCAGCATGATCTCCAGTGTGTATACAGATAACTACTGTTTCATATCATTCTGCTTTGGTATTGTTGAGTCATCGGTGTCATAAAATGTTCGTTTTATTTTATTTGAATTGATTTTATTTCTATATTGCGTGTTTTAAAAGGTGATCATTAAATATTAAGATAATACAGTATAATGGATCATACGAATAACTAATAAACCAGAGGCGGGGTGTAAATATGTTTATTATAGTTATTAATAGTAAAAAGGCGAAGGGAACAGCTGGTACACACACATACACGCACACACACACACACACACACGGCTAATTGTGAGCTATTAGTTTCCACTCCAGCTAATGACGTCTGGTATTAAACAGAGAATTACTAATGACGCTCATTAAATCTGAAAGCTCATTTATATGCAAATTAAACAAGATTTATTCTCATTGGCTGGAGCTGAGCAATTAACATGAAAAAAATGTGTGTGTGTGTGTTTTATATTTGAAATAATTTGTTGATTAAATTAATAAAAATCAATCAGTAATAATAGTAATAATAATAATAATAGTAGTAGTAGTAATAATTGATAATTTATTGATCCCTTTAGGGAAATTCTTTCTCTACATCCGGGTGTAAAATGCAGTGGTTGGGTATTTTACAGAACTCTGGGTCTAATGTTTGTTCCATTTTTGTTCTTGTTGATTAGGGGGTGACACTTCACTACCATCCGGTGAAATGGGTACAATCGCCGATTCTAACATTTTGAACCAGATACTTATTGAAAGTTCCACAGCTCTTTGTTGTTTTATGGCGTGGAAATCATTGTGTCCGTTTAATCTCAGTTCATTCACTGCGAAGTTCACAGTGGAACCAGATCAAGCCATTTTACACATAAACCCTGGGAAAATTCCCATTCTGTTCTCACTCAGGGGCAGTCAGAAGGTCCCTGGTTTGATTCCAAGTACCGACAAGTCATGGCTCCTAACCTCTAGTTGCTCCCCGGCCGCTGTGCTGGCTGCTCACTGCTCCGGGCACGTGTGCTCACTTCACCGGTGTGTGTTTATGTGTGTGTTTCACTGCACGGATGGGTTAAATGCAGAGGACCAATTCCGCTGTGTGCAAACATAGT
>JAOUQT010067518.1:0-10361 GCA_025769995.1 Xyliphius kryptos
AGTCAGGGGAGAACCTAGAGGAAACCCGTGCAAACACTGGGAGAACATTCACACAGACATTTACCGGGATGTCCCACGCGGCTCGTCTGAACTCGGGTCCTTCTTGCTGATTTGCTTTACTGCACGTCTTCACACGTGTCTGACGACATCTTCACAGTAATTCTCTAGTAGGATTTACCAGAATGTCACGGAGGATCTGACACAGTTTTTCTGGAGACTTTGACTATCACACTTGCCAGGGTTCGAACCCTGGATATGGGACGACTCAGGAAATTTCTGTGTGGAGTTTGCATTTTCTTCCCGTGTTTGTGCGGGTTTTTTTCCGGATACTTGGGTTTCCTCCTGCATTCCAAAGATATACATGATAAGTTAATTGGTGTCTCTAAACTTCCCATTTGTGTGTGTGTGTGTGTGTGTGTGCCCTATGATGTATTGACGCCCTGTCTAGGGTTGTTCCCACCCTCACGCCTGTGTTTAACCCGAAACCTTCCTCCTCGTTCCAGGTTGAAACGTTACCCGGCTGTGACTCCTCCACGTCGAGCGCCTGACCTCTTGTCGGATCGAGTTCCAGCCCAGGTGGTGGTGAGTCAAGCTCCATATTTCTCTTTCACACTTAGGTCTAGTCTGAGCTGAGATCTTATCCTCGTTCAAAAAAACCCCTGTAAATCTATCTTATTATTGTTATCCGGATCGCATCCCACATGTATGAGCTCATTGCTTGTGGTTGATGCACGTAGTGCTAACCCATCATAGGGCTCACACACACACACTCACACACACATTAGGAAGCTCATTCCTCCATGGCATTTCATCTCTTGTCACAAATGATCCTTCTGCTTACTGCTGCAAGTTTCCGCATCACTCATCCATCCACCCACCCATTCATCCATACATCCATCCATCCACCCTTTTCCCTCCATTCCTCCCTTCCTTTTCTTTTTTTTTACCCCATGATTGGTACGTTCCTACCCGTGTGTACTGAAATGGGATTTTCCACCACACACGAAAGGGGGTTGGGTAAGTGTCTTCTGCAGGAATATCGTATGAACCCCGAGCTGCTGCCTCCCCTCCTTCCTCGTGCGGTAGAATGGTTCTGACGCTCTGACACACACACACACACACACACACATACACAGGGGCACCACGCTGACCTGGTGCTCCGTAGATCTGACAGATCTGAGAGACAGATGGAAGACGAGAGGGAAAGCAGAGGAGGACGGGTACTAGAAAGAGATGGATGAAAGGAGAGAAGGGTGTTTGATAACGGAGAGGATCCGAGGGGAGGACAGGAAGCTGCAGCTACAGCAGGTACGTGGTGCTGCAGGTCTTCATGGGTGCAGTTTCATGGCGCTTTGGGATCGGGTTGACTTGGAAAAGTGCCAGAATGTTTTCGGAGTAGCCCGGAAAGGGGTGAAGGTGCGTGGCTAGGGGGGGTTATGTGTCATTCTATATAGGAGAGAGAGAGAGAAAGAGAGAGGGAGAGAGATGGAGAGAGAGAAAGCACTTTAGCTTTGCCGGATTATTATGATGATGTATAGATGCTATGGGTTTTAATGCACTCTAATGGAATCTGAATGCCACTGATAGATGTGTGCAAACGAAAGAGAGATGGAGTGAGAGAGTGAGATGTGTATGTCTGCAGAAAGAGTGACACAGAGAGGGAAAGAGAGAGAAAGAGAGAGAGAGAGAGAGAGAGAGGGGAAGAGAGTGCACTGTCAGAAATTGCTCTGCAGGCAAACATCAAAGTGGTGATGGAGAGATACAGACAGAGAAAAAAGAGAGCAGGAAAGAAGAATGGACGTCATGTCTCATGGACAGCGTATTCTAGTACGTTCTGGGAATATCTGCTACCGGAATGTTGCAGGTTCGAATGACCTTCTGTCAGGTTTCATTTCTACTGGACATAAAGCTTTGATGTGTTTCTTCTCTTGCATCATGAGTCTTTACTTGACCTAAGTGCAGCTGGGGCTGATTTTTGCCCCAGTTGGTGGTAATGTCACAATCTGCCCACTGTATGGAACAGGGTAACATTTACCCGCTATGTGGAGCGACTGGAGGAGGTTTTGTGCCAGTGTTGAGCTGTTCCTGTGCCACAGTATCCTAGTGGCAGGAGTTGAGGGAACATCTCTAAACATACTGACAAAGGTCACACAGCGGCTAGTTACCTCCCGAAAGATTAGTGTCAAATCATTAAGGTGAACCAGCAATAGTGCTGCAAAGGGAATGGGTTGACTTGTGTATGGAGGATGTTTTCTGCTAAGTTTTATCACTAATTTTCCTGCCCTTGCGCCCAGAGTTGCCGAGTGGGCACCTGCTGGCCCGTGGCAAATGAAGGAACTGCACTGTCGCCAATCCATCCATCCATCTATCCATCTATTCATCCATCCATCTATCCATCTATTCATCCATCTATCCATCTATTCATCCAAATATCTATTCATCTATCCATCATCCACTCATCCATCCATCCATCTATCCATCTATTCATCCATCCATCCATCCATCCATATATCTATCCATACATCCATCTACCAACCATTCATCTATTCATCCATATATCTATTCATCTATCCATCATCCACCCATCCATCCACCCATCAATCCATCTATCTATCTCTTCATCCATATATCTATCCATACATCCGTCTATCAACCATTCATCTATCTATCCATCCATCTATCTATCTATCTATCCATTCATCCATTTATCCATCCAACCATCCATCTATCCATCCATCCATTCATTTATCCATCCATCCATCTATCCGTCCATCCATCTGTCTGTCTGTCTGTCTGTTTGTCTATCTATCTATCTATCTATCTATCTATCTATCTATCTATCTATCCATCCATCAGTCCATTCAGGGTTTTGCTTGGCCCCCGGCATTGAGGCAGGAATATACCCCGCAAATAACACCATTCCAACATCTGTAGTGCTATTAAGGTCAAATAACATCTCAGCGATGAAAGTGTGTGTGTGTGTGTGTGAGTGTGTGTGTGTGTGTGAGTTGTAGTGAATATACTCTCGGGGACTGCGCTAGAGCTGGGCATCTGTCATAGTGTTTTCTGCTGAAGAAGTTTGGAGAGAAAATGAGATTCACAGCTTCAGATACCCTCAGGAAAATCAGAGGGAGCGAGAGAGTGAGGGAGTGAGGGAGCGAGAGAGTGAGGGAGTGAGGGAGTGAGGGAGCGATAGAGTGAGGGAGTGAGGGAGTGAGGGAGCGAGGGAGTGAGGGAGCGAGGGAGTAAGAGAGTGAGGAAGTGAGAGAGTGAGGGAGGGAGCGAAAGAGTGAGGGAGCGAGAGAGTGAGAGAGTGAGGGAGCGAGAGAGTGAGGGAGCGAGAGAGTGAGGAAGTGAAATAGAAACAGAAAGATAGACAGATAGACAGACAGATAGATAGATAGATAGATAGATAGATAGATAGATAGATAAATTGATTGATTGATTGATTGATTGATTGATTGATTGATAAGACAATAAGAGATAGAGGGATGGAGAAAAAGGTAGTAAAGTGAAAGATACGGATGAACAACGATGAAGAAAAACAAATAATGGAGAGATAGAGAGAGAGAGAGAGAGAATAAGTGGCAGACAGATATAATGACTGGCAAATTGATAGAGAAATATCTATCTATCTATCTATCTGTCTCTCTGTCTCTCTGTCTGTGTGTCTGTGTGTATGTCTATCTATCTATCTATCTGTCTCTCTGTCTGTGTGTCTGTCTGTCTATCTATCTGTCTATCTATCTCTATTTCTATCTTTCTCTCTCTTTTACCCCCCTCTGATATAATTTGAAAGCTGTCAGAATGATTACATAATCACCCACTTTCTTTTCTTTGATGTTGAGACTTTCTCTCTCCCTCTCTCCCTCACACACACACACACACACACAGTTTTTCCTGATGTCAGCCAGATGTAAGGAGCCAAAGCTGCACATAGAGAAAAATAGAGAGAGATTGATAGAGAGAGAGAGAGAGAGAGAGAGAGCTGGAGCGAGATCTTTCATTTCTTCATGTCTTTTCAGTTGTATTTCCTGCTGCAGCTGATTGGCTGATGAAAGGATGATTGACATGTGCAGGAAGTGGTTCTGTTATTCACATCCTGCTATTGTAATTCCAGAATCAGTAGCAGCTCCAGGAATAATTACATACTTCAACTGATTGGCAGAGAGAGGGAGAGAGTGAGGCGGAGGGAGAGAGAGGGAGAGGGAGTGAAAGTGAGAGATAGAGAAAGGGAGTGAGAGTGAGGTGGAGATAGAGATTGATTTACACACACACACACACATACACATTCACTTAAGGAGCACTTAAGGAGATGCCACATAACCTTAACACATGTCTTAGAAGGAAACCTGAGAACCTGAAGGAAACCCACAGATACCTCGTTCTACCCAAGAATCAAACCCTGAAACTTCCAAATCCTCTGAATTCTGCAGGTTTGGGACTAAACGGTCGCGGGTTTGATCCTCGATCTGGAATAAATTTCATGGCTGATGTGCCCTTGATCAAGGCCCCCTGGCCACATTATTAGGGTCAGGCTACAGTTCCATGAAGTCATTCAATGCAGAGGAATTTCTTTATGGGGATCAATAAACAAACTCCAACACTCTAGATGGCGGTACACTGGAATTGTATCATACTTCGAGTCTTCAGGTGTCCTTTAAGACAACAGATGTCATCGAATGTCCTTTGAGACATAAATCATTCTTTTTTGAGACATCGGGTGTCTTTCGAGAAATCAGTCATCCTTTAAGACATGTTCTTTGAGTCTTCAGATGAAATTTAAGACACCAGTGGTCTTTCAAAACATCAATCACACTTTGGGTCATCAGCCGTCTTTTAAGACGTCAGTTGTCTTTCTAGACATCACTCATCCTTTGAGACGTCAGTTGTCTTTCTAGACATTACTCATCCTTTGAGACATCAGTTGTACATTTAGTCTTCAGGTGTCCTTCAAGTCATCAGTTCTTCCTCGAGCCATCAGATGTCCTCGGAGACATAAATCATCCTTTTTCGAGACATCAGACAGGTTTCAAGATTTCAGTTGTCCTTCGAGTCATCAGACGTCTTTCGAGTTTTAAGTCCAAACTTCGAGTCATCAAACGACCTTTGAGTCACAATTCGATCCACACCCCATGTGGATTTATGACAGAGAAGCCGTTTGCTGTCACCGGTCTCGGGATAAATAATAACGCAGTGCCATATTTGAGTGTCCCTGGCAGATTCTGAAGGCCACCGTAGCTTTTCACATCACACTCACGTCCCACACAAAGGAGATTGCAGAAATATCTGTCCTTCCAGATTTCCGTCTTTCCGTCTATTTATGTGGAAACGGCTCTTTCATCGGTTCTTATGGCAGATTGTGTCCCATTTTACCTCCAAAATTCTCTCTATCTTTCTCTCTTTATCAGAACAAAATATTAGCAGAAGTACACGACGTCCAAAAAAATAGAGGGGACTCGATCAGCAGGAGATTGGAACGATGCAATTTATAAATGTGCTTCACCATAATTGTATGCATAAGAAAAATAAAGCGATAGACAGAGAGAGAGAGAGAGAGAAAGAGAGAGAGAGTAGATGGATGGGCGGATGGTAGGAATTTGAACTTCAGGTGAAAAATAAAAGTGTACGGGTAAAGAGGTGGATTGTGAAAACCATAAAAACGTGTTTTTTTAAGCACTGTGGGAGTTTAGAGCTTTTGTTTGTCTGGACCAATAGGAAAAGAGTAGGCGGGGCTATGATGTCCTGAGTCGGGATATTTCTGACAGTTGTTTAGAGCAAATTTTAAAAATATTTGAAAAAGTTTTTGAAACCATTAAACAAATCCAGTGGGAAAATATGGGAGCAATCAATCAATAAATCAATCAATCAATCAATTAATCAATAAATCAACCGATCAATTAATCAATCAATCAATCAATCAATCAATCAACCGATCAATGATGAGTTCAGGAGAATTGTTACTTTTAAACACACTATATTTCCAAAAGTATTTGCTCACCCATCCAAATTACCGTTCCAGTCACTTCCATGGACACAGGTGTATGAATGCTTCAGCATACCAGGACATGTTGGACAATTCCATGCTCCTAACTTTAAGGGAACAATTTGTAGCTGGCCCCGTCCGATTCTAACATGATTGTGCACCAGTGCATGAATCAAGGTCCATAAAGACATGGATGACCGAGTCTGGTGTGGATGAACTTAACTGTCCTGACCTTAACCCGATAGAACATCTTTGGGATGAATCAGAGCGGAGACTAAGAGCCAGATCTTCTCGTCCAAAATCAGTGTGTGACCTTCTGGAAGAATAGTCAGTTTCCATAAACACACTCCTAAACCTTGTAAACAGCCTTCCCAGAAGAGTTGAAGCTGTTCTAGCTGTAAAAGGACCGACGTCATATTGAACCCTATGGATTAGATCATAGTGAGTCAAGGCAGGTGAGCGAATACTTTTGGACGTATAGAGTGCCACACAGAAGCTGAGGGTGGGTGAATTATTTAATGCAGTATCCGTACTGTCCCAACATTTTCTGATTTGGGCTTGTAAAACAAAAACAGACAAGGATTCTACCCATTTTGTCTTTCCTCAGATCTCTATTCAAGACCAGAGCCATGTGCATGTCCTAGCTGAGCTCGGTTTGCAGCTTGGCTAGGAGACAGTGGCCACAGCAGGACAAGACCAATTTGGCACAAGAAGCAACTTCCTGTCAAAAACACCCTAAACCTTCATGTTGCAAACCTGATGAATCCCAGGTACTAATGCTCCTGTTTTTCTTTCCTAGCGGCTCGCGCTAACCCACTCAGGCTAGTACTATATATCTAATTAAAAATGACCTGATTAAAGAAATCATTCGTTTGATTTATGAATCAATTCAAATTAAAATTCACTGAATCGAATCAGTGCAGACCTGCAGTTCCTAAATAAAGACCTGCATGCTAGGTCAACTGGAGGAGCTCAATTGTCCAGTTCCAAGCCAGAAATGGTGAGAGTTGCATCAGGAAGGGCATCCGGTGTAAAAAATGTGGCCGATCATAATGCGAGTGATACGCTGTAGCGACCCCTGGTGGACGGAATAATCCAAAAGTTGACAACTGTTTAAAAATGTGGTTCTAGTGCAGTGGGTAGCAAGAATAACTGACTTTGATCCCCAGTGGGGCAATATTTCTGTGCGGAGTTCTTCCCCGGGTTTCTCCGGGTGTTCCAGTTTCCCCCAAATTCCAAAGACATGCATGTTATGTAAATTGGTGTCTCTAAAGTGGCCCTTAATTTGTGACCATGTGTACCCTACAATGTATTGGCAGACTGTCTAGGGTTGTTAATGCTCGGGTGGGCAGTGGCCACCCTGTGTGGATTAAGCTGAAGAATATTGTTTTAAAACCACATCATTTCTCAAAATGTCTTATTTGACGTCTCACTCGTCCTACAATCATTCATTCACTGCAATGGAATAAAGTTATATTTTTATTAGTCTCATACACATGTGGTACATCATGCAGTTAAAGCCTTTATATCAAAGAAACAGATGCAGCACGGCGCCCCCTGGAGCAAGTACGATAAAGGGCGGTGCTCGACCCAGCAATGGAAGCTTGTGGGGCTTGAAACGTCGACCTTCAAATCAGTGACCCAGAGATTTTAACCAGGATTTTCACTGTATATTAATATAATGGCAGGTGGCACGGTGTTGCAGTGGATAGTGCTGTGACCTCACAGCAAGAAGATCCCAGGTTTGAGCCCTAGGTTGGGGCGACTCTGGAAATATCTGTGTGGAGTTTGAATCTTCTCTCCGTGTCTCCCTATGATGGATTGGCGGCCAGTCTAGCATTGTTCCCGCCCTTGCGCCCAGAGTTGCCTAGTGGGCACTGGCTTCCCCGTGACCCCAAAACTATGACTAAGCGGGTATAGCAAATGAGTGAATGAATAGAGGAATGAATGAATGAATGTATTACCATCCCCCATACACCTGTGTAACTACTGTACCTGGACGACTTGCTAATGCTAACTGACTCTCAATGCTAACGTGCTCTTGTCCTTTACATATCCAGCACATCTCTATTTGCACACGTCCACAAGTTCCAGACATGGCACAATACACTCTGTGTAATAATATCTATGCACCGTGCATTTGCAATGACAATAAATATGAATGATTATTGCATTCAGCAAGGTATTATGGGAAATATTAAGCATTTCACCCATGGATAATTACAGCGCAATAATGCCAATGGGTAATGGGATTTTAAGTGGATACAAGATATCAATTAACCAATCAGATGTGGCGTGGCATTGTGTATGATCTCAGACTCTTTGGCATTTTAATTTATATTTCACCTTCATGCCATCGTATTCATGAATATTAATGCCAGCGGCCGGGGAATGCCTCGAAATCTCACAGTAGACATAAGGTCTACACTCATATAGCACTCGAAATGAGCTTCCCTTCATATTAGCCCTAATACGGCAATCTGTCATTGTGTGCAAAAGGACAAATGTTCCCTTGGTCTTGTTCTGGCTCGGGCACTGCGAGAGAAACGTATAAGTGTGTGTGTGTGTGTGTTGCTGTTCTGAATAACTGTGCTGAAGGGTTCAAATGGGCTCTCTAGCATCAATGCCCTGATTATGTGCTGATGAGCAGCTAGGGGAAATTCAGAGCTGAAAAATCAGTGGCATTCGGTGGCATTTTGCTCCGTGTTCCATGATTCTTTAGAAGTGGGATTTGTGTGAAACATTCATTTGTGGTAAACTGAGATGTCTGGATGTTGCCTCCTCCCACTCCCATGTGGTCACTCGGGTTTGGAGACGGTGGAGTGGCTGGTTGCTTTATCTGCTGCTACGAGTCTCGCCAGAGTTCCTGTTTGTACTCGTCTTTGTCTTCACCAGCTCAGTGAGAATGATCAAAACATACCATATCTCTTTACGATCTGTCTCATCCATGGCTGGAGTGAGGCAGCTGCTGCTTATAAGGCTTGAGCCCAAAAAGTTCTCTCATAAGCCATCCATTCATCCATCCATCCATATTCTGCTTCTTATCCAGAGCCGGGTTGCCTAGGCAGCAGTCTAATAAGGGAAGCCCAAACTTCTCCTTCTGTTCTCCTTGGAAAGAACACTGAGGCGTTCCCAGGCCAGCCAAAAGACTTAGTCCCTCCAGATTGTCATGGGTCTGCAACGGGGCCTCCTCCTGGGGAGACATGCCTGAGACACTTCCTTCTGAGTTTTTAACCCTATCCCTAAGAGAGCATCCAACCCCCTACAGGGAAAGCTCATTTCTGCCACTTGTATCCACAATCTTGTTCTTTCAGCCATTGGCCAAAGCTCATGACAAAAACTTGAAAACCCCTGATGAATTTCCTGTTTCCTGTTGTAACTGTGACGCAAGGTGGCTCGCTTTTCTTTATTTTGATTGTGCTCCCGTTTCAAAGAGACTTTCTCGACTTAAGCTTGATTCTCCCCAGCCGACTTTGGTGGGCGCTGGGTTTGTGAATGGCTAATTGGGCTAATTATCAACCCTGTATGTCTGTATATTAAATTGCCCGAGTCTGCCCCCGGTGACGGACCAATGCCTGAACTAAAACAGTTTGCTTGCCTGTCTTGCCAACTTTTTTGAGATGTGTTGCTGTTTCTAAATGTCTCACTTTGGACATTTGACATGTTGTTTATGTTCTATTGTGTAAACAATATCAGTTTTTAACTTTTGTAAATGATTGCATTCTGTTTTTATTTACAATTTCTACTTTGTCCCAACATTTTGGGAATTGTGTTTGTACCTACCAACCTGGGGCATTTGAGACAGAATGCATATTAATAAGACTATTAATAAGAAGGACAGTCCTGGAAAAAACACAGGACATCTGGCTACTGAGCAATTGTTTGGTTTACTTGCCCTATTGCAACAGGACATTGCACATGTTGCTGGACAACTGTGTCCTTATCGCTGTCCTTTCTCTACTTTCTCCACTGCTGCTGTTTTTTAAAAAAAAAAGGTTTTTAATTTCCTTTTTAACTTAAAAGCGACCTTGGGTTTGAGAAAGGCGCTAAACAAGTTGACCGTAGTAAAAGCCACACGTGCCCGAAGCAGCGAGCAGCCAGCACAGCGCCCGGGAAGCAACTGGGGGTTACCTTGATAAAGGCACTTCAGTCAAAACTTGTCAATGCTTGGAATTGAACCAGGGACCTTCCGGTCGCAAGGCTGGTTCCTTCATCACAAGCCTACTACTGCCCGTTATTATTTATGATTTATTGGTACCAGTAAAAAGACTAAGATACTTCTAGAACTTAAACAGAAGTTCTCGTGACGTCGCTGAAATCTCCTGGGGCTTGTAGTCATTTTCCACGGACATGTTGGGCTGCGCAGTGCAAGCTG
>JAOUQT010067528.1:0-10360 GCA_025769995.1 Xyliphius kryptos
CTGTGTGCTCGTACAGTAGGCAAAATTGATCACTTAAAAAAAGTTCAATAATGATTACATCATTGTTTAATTGAAAATGGTCCATTGACACAATTAAAACTATTTGTAATTTAGCGGTTTTGTATTTCTTGTAAATGCTTTCTGCCCAGTTATATATTTATGGTATATATTTGTCAAGCATAAGAATTGCAATTCAAATTATAAAACATGATACATATTCTGAGTGCACAGATTATACTAAGAATAATGAATGGATATTTCTGATCAATTTGTATTAATTTCTTGACTCTTTACAAGAAGTAATTAAGAGCATTTTGTGCAATTTCTTTTATTCAAGTCCTGCTTGTTTTAATGTGGATGTGCTTCATAGATCAGATATTTTACTAGTGTTGCTTAATGCTACCAGCTCTTCCACCAGAGGACCACATACGTTGGAACTAATTCATTCCATAACTTATCAACATGTGTAGCTCATTAATGTAGAATACCGCAGTGATACACAGACCCATGTTTTTCTGGTGGCAGAAGCAGATCTGTTTAGGATTATAGAAATAACAATGTGGGTAACACAAAGTTGGCCAAAATACCATCTTTCGTGGAAAGGCCCTAAATAAGCAACTTTAAAGTGTGGTTAACTGCTTCGTAACAGCTTTTGCAGCCAACTATTTTATCACATTACAAATCCCATAAATAAATAATTCCAATAGTCGCTAATTCTCTAATATAAATACCAAATAAGAGTAAATGGTTTCATCTGCGTTAAAAAATAGAGCATTCATTACACATAACTCAATATTTGTAGGACAATTACACAAAATCTGCAAAAGGAATATTTCATAGTTTGAAACGTACATCTAAATTAATGTGTCTTTTAAGGTCTTTTGTCACATTTTGCATGATACTGTGACAATATTGGCCACATTGTAGCTCGTAAAGTAATGCCATGAAACTTTTTGTCATTTATTTCTGAAAGTGGCACTGGGTTTCCATTCCGTGATCCAATGGACCTTCGTATATTTTAATCTACTGTAAAAAAAAAGGAGGGTTGATTTGAAGACTTAAAATACATATACTATTTATACTAAAAATGTCACAATTATAACATATAAACACAGAAGCACTACATCTTAAATTTTACTGTTATCTTCTTTTATACTTCTTTTGGAACATGATATATCTTGCTCTTTTGCTCAGCTGTTTCACTTTATTAATAGCAATGATACTTTTAAGAGCAATAAATGCAAAGAAATAAAATTTTGCTTTAATGGAATTGCATGTGCACAATCTCAGGCAAAAGATGTGTCTAATGCTTTGTTTACATTTCTCCCTTGCTGAACTTGCTGAGCTTTGGTTCCATATACATTTAGTTGTTTAGCAGACACTTTTATCCAAAGTGACTTACAAGTATCCCAACTTGGTTGGGGTCAGAACACAGGGTTGAAACAGGACCCTGGAGCAATGAGGGTTAAGGGTCTTGCTCAAGGACCCACAATTGGTAACTCTTAAAAGTTTCAGCTTTGTAAGGCATTGGAATATCAATCAAAAAGTTGTGGGTTCAAATTGTCAATTCCTTCACATGTTCTGTACATACAAAGTAATCGAAATTACGTTTCTCACTATCCCCCGGTGATGATATTACAGACATTAAACATAAAAGACAATACAAAAGATAATATATAATAATAATAATAATAATAATAATAATAATAATAATAATAATAATAATAATAATAAAAAGTTGGGATACTTGTAAGTCGTTTTGGATAAAAGCGTCGGCTAAGTAACTAAATGTAATGTAATGTAAACGATGAGTGATTGAGTCAAATGTACATACAATCATTTTAAAACTGAATCAAATTTTTTCTTGTAATTTTTTGGAACATTAAATCTGTTTAGAGTTGCTTGACAAAAAGAGTAAGCATTTTAAACAATTTATAGCAAATAAGAATACCGTTTCACTGAGAGAAATGTTAAATGAAAACAGTTGTTTTTTTTTCTAGTTTAACTTAAATGATTGGTTTTGCACAGCAAGTCACTGGAGCACAATAAAGTTTCTCTTCTCTTAAGCCGTTTTAAGATTTATTAAACATGAATTGTTGTTGTGCACCCCAAATGATGTATTAAAGACAATTTTAATTTCATTTAGCTGGAGAGGGAAAATGTATTAATCTATTTAAAATTTTGAGCAGTTCTTTATTGGTATGTCTGGAAAGATGCTAATAATGTTAAATTTGCAATAAATAAGCTTATTTTAAATTAGATTTTTTTTTCTTAACCAAAACAAGAACATATATATAATTCCAGTCAAAAGTTTGGACACCTTGCCTTCTTCCTTCATTGTCTATTTCCTCCACTTTCCAAATAGATGGACATGTGTAGTTTTACAATTGCAGACTGTAGTTATTTTAGATCAGTTTTGGTAAGCAAATGGTTTTTCGACGTCTCTCTAACGCTTTAAACAATAAATTATTTATAAAATTATGCATTTATACATCTACGCAATATAAACTATATCTATGTGTAAAGACACACACACACACACACACACACACACACACACACACACACACACACACACACACAGTCTTTGGAACTTGGAAGGAATTAGCCAGATCACAATCAGTGCTAAAGGAGTGCTATCAAAAGCAAGTAAGGAAACAGCAGTGGAAACACACCACCTGGTTTACTCCTTTTTATAGTTTACAGATGCAAAAAAAAGAAAAGACACAGAATTATGAATAGCAACAGGGGTTAGTCAATGACAGGAAACCAGATTCCTTACAGTATGGGCAGGGAGCATTATTTTGAACATGATGCACAATAGGGTACTTTCTGCCATCACCACTCACACTCTATTTAATGTTTATACTGTCATTTAGCTATTATCATGGGGCAAAGGAAAAATTGATGGGGAATGGTAACAGCACTGTTTTTATAAATTAAACATGCAAGCATCCTATTTTCTTCAAACATTTTAATAAAAAGTCCCCAAACCCCTTTTAGAAAGGTTTTTTCAAAGTTACACAAAGAAACAAATAAAAAAGGGGAAATAAGTGCTAAATGAATATTTACATGACTGAATGCATTTATCATTTAAATTAAAGAAATGCAGTAGTATATGTGTGGTTTATAATAACAAACCATGTATTAATCTTATCATTAAGTGAACAACATTATTAGTAAGACAGAATCTTGCATTAAGCCATATACTCCATAGAAAAACAAACAAAAATAATGTCAGCAATCTGGACCTTTTTGCATTGATTCTTCTGCTATTAATAGCTACTGCAGTACTGACTAATAAAATCATAAAATCATTGTGGTTTACATGACAATATGCAGGAACGTCGTAGGCCTGAAGGTCCCTGGTATGATTCCTGGACCTACCAAGAACTATGGCTAATGTGCCCTAACCCCAATTGCCCCCCGGGCGCCGAATAAAAAACTGCCCACCGTTCGGGGCAAATGTGATTGACTGCGTAATTGAGATAAATGTAGGGGACGAATTCCTCAGTGTGCAAGGACAGTAGTCAAATTAGTTCCCTTTTTTACTTTATATGAGGTTTATACAAGGTGGCCCTTGAAAAAAACCCACCTCAGGAGCCTGGATATATGAGGCGGGCTGCTTTATCGTGGGACAACCTGTATTAATATCCGTGTACAATGAGAAATAAGGTTCTTTTTTAATCTTTATTTAATTTTATTTAAATTATTTTAAAAATGTAAAGAATTCTTTAATTGTATAATAAAAATAATTGATTATTTTAAATAAAGCAAAAAGTGAACAGAACCAGGTGAAACATTTAAAAAAAAAAATCTAAAAGAAAAGGCAGACTAAAGGTGAGGGGGTAGTATGGGCTGGGTTCCAAAACAGGTTGAGACAGATCAGGTTAACTGGCATTCCAATCTCATTCTCCTGCTCTGGGGGTCAAAAGGACCCCATTGCTGATTCTCATTGCACACACACACACACACACACACACACACACACAAACAAATATAAGAAACTGCATCCCGGCCCCATTTTGTTACATTACAACTTCACAGATGACTGAAAAATTTCTCCTTGCAAACTGCCATCAAGTTAGATACATAATAAATTCATGTTCATTATTTTACTTAATAATGTATTGAATTTCTTTATGGCTCTCAAAATACTCAAATGAGCACATTACAACGTTTGTCATGCTGCTCTTCGAAGTATGACAGAGAGAGAGTTGAAAAGAGACAGTGAGAGAATGTAACTAGGGCTCTGTCTGCCACCTAGACTGGGACTTCCCAGGGAATTTGGCCAGCATATAACTCAGAGTGCACAATGGCATCACACTATTCCTCTGACCTTTAATAGAACCGGGACAACCACGACTCATTCAAAAACAAAGTTGATGACAAATTATTTTTAAACTGCATTCTTTTAAAAATTAGCATTTCTCAATAACAATTAGTGAAAGTTAATTTATGTAAAGTATATTAATGAATGTTTTATTGTGTTAAATCCCAATTTTATTTATGATATTTATAAACCTGATTTTGTCAATGTTTCTCTCACTACTGTCCAAAGTAAACCATGTGTTAACCTACTTTGTCTATCATGCATGCATTACCAACCACTTCTTTTTTTACCAACCTATTAGTAGGAAATAGCTGTGGAATGTGCATGGATCCCTATTTTGCCCATCCAAGTGTTTTTTTGTCTTGACTAACCAACTGAGGCCACTAATTCATTTACAGAGAGGATTCCCCAGTTAGGCCTACCACAGTCAAAATGAACAGAACTGTATCTGTGAAGCTCTGATTGTACTGCAGGGCAGTCATAGGCTTGTAGTTACACAACCAACCTTGCAACCTAATGGTCCCTGGTTTGATTCTGGGTCCCACCTTGGACTATGGCTGAGAGCATACTTGGGCAATGCACCTAACCCAAACCGTAAGTGTCGGATTCGAGGCAGTCCACTGCTCTGGGCACATGTGCATATGAGTTTCACTACACAGATATGTTAAATGCGGAAGACCAATTCCTCTATGTGTAAGCACCACAGGCAAAAATAAATCACATCTACAAAATACATTTAAATCGCCCTGGAAGTTTACAAAAGCAATAAGGCGTAAGAGGGCGTGCATTGTTATGAATAAATCACGGGAAAGAGGTGTTGTTAGGCACAACACGAAGCAGAGTTTACAATAATGCACAACCTTATTGCTTTTATAAAACAAATTCAAAAACACAATGATAAAAAACAAGATTTGATTCATAGATTCAATGATTCATTGTCTTCCACAACGTAATCTTGTCTGATTTGTAAAGTGAAAGATGATCATTGAGTAACAGGTTTTCGGTTTCTCTAACAATCAAATGCTACCTTCTAGTGGTCAAATTACAGAATGCAGTTTATAAAAAGCATCGGAAACATAATGTATGTTATGCATTGATACGAATGTGAAGCGTTTAGAGGTGTGCATTATTGTCAGTTAAGTTACGGCTGGACAAACAGCTCAGCCAATCAGATTTTAGAACCAGATATACCTGTTTTATACTAAGAAACACGGTTAATGTGGACATTTTAAAGAAGTGTCAAAAGCACAATGTATCACCGTCGCCAGACACTAAGAAGAGATCTTTTATATGTAAAGTCTTTATGGTCGCTCAGTCTCATGTTCATTTCCTTTATGTGTTAGGTATTCACTCATAAAATATTAATTTTAAAAATGGATTTAGTGATTTAAAGATACTAGATTTACTTGGTGCAAATGTGCTATTTGTGTCAACTGTGTAATAAACCAAATCCTGTTAACAGTGTTTTGCTATAATTTTCCCATTTTTTGTTATAAGTGGAAAAATCAACAAAGCAAATTCCCAAACATTTGCACATTCCCCCACAGGTCAGAGAAACAACTAATGAAACTCTAAACTGGAGTGCCACCCTAACAAGTTCCTGTACTGAACTGTAGTATTAGGTAGCACAGCTCTAAATGGTATTGTGGTCTTGACACATGGAGGGGGAAGTGTTCTAAAGTTCCATATAAACTCTTTATTTATATTGTAAAATATTTATTCTACAGTGATATAGAATGCTTGCACTTTATAGAATGCAGAGCAATTTGTCTTTCACATTTAACCCATATATACTGTATGAAACACATATACTGTATACACACACTAGAGAGCATACATGCCCGGAGCATTGGGCAGCCCTTTACATGGATCCCTGGAAGCAATTGGGGTTAAATGCCCAGGAGCATTTACTGGGTGGGACCAGAAACCAATCCGGGGACCTTCAGGTAGCAAATCTGCTTCCTTAACCACAAGCCTACGACTGCCCATGTAATATAACTATTTGCTACACTAAGACAAACAAAACAATAGAAATTTTCGGGTCGAATCTCGATCTGGGTGGAGTTGATTGAATGTTCTAAATTGCCCTGTATAGTGTGTGTTTGTTTGTGTGGATGTGCAAGTGTGTACCCAACAATGAATTGGCGCACAATCCTGGGTGTATATGCCCAGTGCCTGAGATGTTTTCCCCTGGATGGGCATGGGGAACACCAACTCGACCCCAGTAGAGGAATAAGCGGAAGATGGATGGATGGAAATTATATATGTTACTTGGAAATATTCTGCACATTCATACACATACATTTGTACTACTTATATTTATTATAATTCATTAGATTTGTTACATGTATATATTACAGTCATTAAAAGTGTGCGTGTGTATTTGCGTGCATGCATGTGTAAGAAAGACAGAGAGAGAATACAGAGATTGGATAAGAGTTGAGACACACCTGACCCAAGTCCAGAGTGACGTTAACTTGGTTGTACTCTGAGCTGCGTGAGAGGGGTGGACTCTGCCACCATCTTTCAGTTCCATCAATGGCATTAGTAATGGGATGAGCTCTGTTATGATCTGCTGTGTCACACGTGTCACAATACTGACCCTGAAAATACAAAAAATTAAAACAATAAAAATAAAAGTTACAATAAAAACAAAAGTTTAAAACCTTTTTGGAGCCATTTTTGGAAGCTGTTGGTCAATGTGAAGAAGAGTCAATACACTATTCTGAAGTCAATATGAGAATGCTTTACTTCAGATGTGCTGAATTAAGGAAAATAAAAGCTTCTGTCGGTGTTGTGCAGCAGTTGGGATGTATGATTCTTGGAAATATTTGAAACGTGCTAATGCATATTCAGCAGAATCATCCACATCCACCAGAACCAACTATTAATCTCCGCCACTTTTTACACTAATTTGACTAATCCTACATTTTTTTCATGAGTTAACTTGTGTGCTTGTTAATCCTCCAATCCCTTGATAGGAAATCAGACAGGAACAAATACATGACTGAACCATGTACAACCATTTGTCGATCGTTCTAATACTGACAGCATTTCTACATTTCCATGCTTGTGTCCACCTTGACTACTTCCTAAGTTTATGTCTATGCCACACTATTAAGCATTTAGAGAGAGATAGAGAGAAAAAGTGAGAGAATAAAAAGCCATGCACTGAGGTTTAAATGTTAAAAATATTGTTGTTTGCTTAACAATAGCTTTTATTAAAGCTGCTTTTGCTGTATTATATACCTATACATATTTTTTAATGCCCCATTATTTATATTTGCACAGCCTCCTCTCAAGGCAGAGTAAAAACTAAGTAACATGGTTAAATGAGTTCTTCGATTGTTCAAGTTTAAAACATTTTTGTAATCACACTATATACTTGTGGCAGAAATTTTTAAAAGATCAAACATGAAACACTACTATCTTCGATGCTTAGATCTACTTTTATTACTAAGAGCTTCAGTAAGTAATTTACAGGGGAAAACCAGTCACTCCCCTGGTTGCTTTAATTAACTATGGCACACCTACACAAGACAAACACACCGCCGTTGTCTGTACATTTTACAAAAAGCAGGGAGGGAAGGTAATTTTGCTGAAATACATTATTAAAGTAATCCGTCAATAGGAACCTCCTATGACTGATGAAAATGACAGAGCCCATGGATTAAGTGTCTTTAAGACTTCATATTTAACTGATAGTTTTGCTTGACGAAATATACTTAAAACAAACTCTTAAAATCAAACTGTATTAATGCTACACAGAAGGCTGCTTCCATTACCTTTTCAGTTTTCCATATTTATTCATTAATACTTTAAATTTAAATATATTGTATAAACCAAAAATATTACATTGTAGTAGTATTTTTACACACGAAAGTAAATATTAGTAATAAATTTATATACATATACATAATCATGTTTTTTACGAAATGTGATTGACAGAATAAAAACTTTTTTATACTTCAAAATCAAAATACATTTTTTTATTATAACGCAAATCTCCAGATGTTCGGCGTTTATACATGCCATGAAACTTTATTATACATTTAAAATAGTTTGTGCTTTTGTGTTTTTTATTCTTTTTTATTATTTGTAAATTTCGCTCATATGGTTGCTGCGTTCTTTAAGATACACTGATTATAACCACTTAACAAATACATTAATTATGAGGAATAAGCAAATCTGGACAAAAACAGCAGTGACACATTGACTCAGTATCAAGATCATCTGTAAGAAACTCATCACCTGATGTAATTCTACCTTAAATACTAATATTTGTGGTAAACTGTATACATGTTCCAAGATCTAGACTCCTTACTGCCTTTTCTTTGATCTAAGAATGAAGCGCCTTGAGGGAACAGGTCTGAAAACCCCAAGGCCCAATGGATAGGTGGAATGCCAGAAATTCCTTAGAAAAAAAAACAATACAAGTAGCAGTGCTCGTGGGCTTAAACATCTCACCAGTTTGAACAATGTTTGAACATCTCACCAGTTTGTTAACAGCTGCAACTCAAGAATGTCAGGCACTAAGCAATTAGGATGCTACGGTCCCCTGCCATTGACATAAATGATCAATGATGCCAATTAAAAAGAATGAATTATTATCTTGATTTAAGAAAATAGAGCTCAATACATTTTAAAGGGCAAAGTTTACTGTACCCGTGACAATTGTTTTTCAGTATTATTTGTTATTATTTTTTTAAATGGGTGCCAAAGCGATGTAGTGATTAGCATGTCCACCTCTCAGCGCTGTTGATCCAGGTTCAAATCCTAATCTGGGTGGAGTTTCCATGTTCTTCCTGTGTCCGAGTGGGTTTTCTCCAGGTTCTCTGGATGCCTCCCACAGTCCAAAAACATGAATTCTTCGTGAATTGTCTGCTCTAATTTGTCAGTATCTTAACTGCCCCCTGTGTGTAAGTAAGTGTGTGCCAAGCAATGAATTGGCGCCCTGTCCTGGGTGTATTCGCCCAGTTCCCGAAACATTCTCCCCTGTGACTCTAGTATTTACAGGATTAAGTTAGACATGGTATCATTTTCTACATTCACTTTTATGTTAAGGGTTAAAACTGACTTCTAAAACATTGTGCGAAAGAAGCCCTTTCATTATATTGCATTAGTCTTGTAGTTCTTCCTTTTCATTCACAACATTCATTCTCAGAGTCCAAAGTCCACTGTTGTGTTTTTGTAAGAGTAGAACCTGGAAGGAACCATTTCAGACATGAAGAATATACCAAACTCTATAGAGACAGTAAGCCTTGGCCTTGTAGATTGACAGTGGGCACCAATAGTTGTTTCTTCGTTTTACATAAACGTATTTCTTGTTGTGAATTAAATAGCCTACAAAAATGGGCGGGACTTAGTTCGGCATAACACAAGACTTAAATCTGTTTTATTTACGTTCAAGCCTAAGATTTCATCACTCGATTAAATATAGCCTAATAAAAATAAAATAAGTAATAACCATAACTATGCATCCTAAATACACGCAGTTAAGCGACATTAACCGAAGTTCACTTTTGCACATTAAACAACGGAATGTGAGGGCTCTTAATTTCAGAAATACAGCAAATTTAATTTCTTTTTACGATTTATTTTCACAAAAACATTTGTAATAAAGTGAGATACAGAGATAAAGTATTACCTGAATGGTTTGACTCGGATCACCCGATACAGGACCTCCTACCAGTTTGCAGTACAGGTCCTGCACCGGACGCTCATCCTCGTCCTCACCGCAGGTGGCCGTCGCAGTGATTTTAGTCCCTTCGGCTAAATTAAAGTAAGGTGGATGGAGGCTAAATCCATTTACGGCGTCCGTCGGTAAATCTTGGGCACTTGTAGCACAGACATAGAGCAGAACTAATAAAAACAGCCGCTTCTCCGTCAGCCCTCTCGCCATCTTTTACCTGCTGCGCTGCTGCACCGGCGATTGAGCAGCAAGGAGACCAACGCGACGGTTAAAGGACGAGATGCAATGCAGCCTGTAATGTTCACTGAGAGAGCAAGGTGGGGGGGGGGGGGGGT
>JAOUQT010067534.1:0-10360 GCA_025769995.1 Xyliphius kryptos
ACTTTGATTTTGAGTATGATTCCAAATCCAGACCTCCATGGGATAATAATTTTGATTTACATTTTGATCATTTTTATATTCTTATTTTTAACGCATTCCAACATCTACTAAATAAAGATTTTCAACTGAAATATTTTATTCATTGAGCTCTAGGATGTGTTATTTTAGTGAGCAGTTCTCTGTTATTTTATGAGCAGTGAATATTACCTAGTGTTAATGTGCAATACAAAAATGTGCAATAACCCATATTATAGTTATATCATAAATTGTGCAATATGTCACCACTACATTTGCCACTACATTACATTTTAAGAGTGTACTTATAATTTTTAACTTTTTTTTTACTTTATTCTTTTATATATATACTTGGACTTATGCAATATGAGCAACTGTAACATATTGTAAAGTATTCTGATTTATCAGGGCAGATTTTTCTAAACAGAAAGAAATTAGATAACATGGATGGGAAAATTTAGACTCTTACCTGAACTTATGTGTGGGCTTTTAATCTGACAATGTTTAGGGGTGTTCAGTAACTCAAACTGAACATCAGGTCAATACAACTGATCTGACATTTTAAATGAAATTCCTCAAGTTTTATCGCTATGACAACCACAACTTGAAATGTTCCGAAGTTGTTTGGAATGTTCCATTTTCCTTTGTGGATGGAGGATTTATAAAACCTAGAAAATACTTTATTTGTCTTAACATATTTCTGGTGTTTTTTACTCACTTTTTCTTTCTTGCAATATTATTCCTTGGATGCAAATTGACTATTATGCAAAGATAATGTAGAAGTTGAACATCTCCCATAACCTGCACAGTCACCAGATCTAAATATTATTGAGCCACTTTGGGATGTTTTGGAGGAGCGAGTCAGGAAAGGTTTTCCTCCACCAGCATCACGGAGTGACTCGGCCACTATCCTGCAAAAAAAGTTTGTGCAGGACTTGTCATTCCAAAGATGAATTGATGCTGTATTGGCTGCAAAAGGAGGCCCTACTCCATACTAATAAATTATTGGGGTCTGAAACCCCTGTACCTCTAAATGATACTTCTCTAGTGTGATAATGTTAAAGTACATCTCACTAAATAAACATAGGCATTGAATATGTATGTACACTGATTAATCCTGACTCGTTAATCCATGCTTTGAGGAACAGAGGGGTGCAAAGTAACTGTGTTTCTGGTAAGCACTGTGTGCAGAGCAGTGGCAGGCCATACATTTTACCAGCCTGAATGTGCAGAAATGTGACAAAACAGTTAAAAATATTGCGGTATATTGTTGGAATATCAATCTGAGGATTGTGGGTTCAAATCCCTTACCAATGTCCTTGAGCAAGGCCCTTAGCCCTCATTGCTCCAGGGTGTTCTGATCTCAACCAAGTTGGTATATTTGTAAGTCGCTTTGGATAAAAGTGTCTGCTTAATGATCAAATGTAATGTAACAACCAGTAAAAACATTTAAAAACACATTCTGTTCTGATTTAAGTGCTTTAACATCCTTAAAACAAAGCATAGCTGAAAAGGCACAATGGGGACAGGATTAGGGGATTACTAGGAGGTCTTCTTTATTAAAATGATCTGAAGATTTCTCAGGTTCTTTTTTTGTAAACAGTGCATCATATACACAGACATGCTTCAGAGATCAGTGTATAAACCTCAACTTGGTCAATTAGAATCATGTGATTTTAACCCTCACAAGTAATTATAAAGGCGTTAAAATTAGTAGGTGCTGTGATGTAACTGGCAAACACAGATAAAAAAAATAAGGAATAAAAAAAACATTTAAAAAAAAAAAAATAAAAATCACACCATCAAAGAACAAAAGTATCAGAAAAAAAGTTTTTTATTTACAGTTTCACGTCTGGGGGTCTGGTCAACCACAGTGCACAGTGTAAATTATGTTACAACCCACGATTCCCAAATAAAACCTCCTGAATTACACAGATTTAGTAAAGGTCATGTGAAGAAAAAAGAAACGTGTAGTTGTGCAATATTAACATTTTGCATTGGTTTCTTTTTAGCAGTTTAAAAACATTGGAGGGGGTGCACTGGAGACTAAAGTACGTGAACATAAACACGTCAGCAATGCAGGAGGCTGCTACCCATGTAGAACCTTTACAGCCTTTCACCCTATGTAAGCTAGAATAGGCTATAGCACCCCAGAAAATTTAGGGAAAGCATTCAAGACAATAAATGAATAAATAATTAAAAGAAAATCAGCTAAATGAATAAACAATTGTGGTTATACAAAAATTAAACCACAAGCATCGAATTTAATCAGATTAAAACACAGATGTAACAAAGAAAAAATAATCTTTAAAAAAAGAAACTTTTAGACATTAAATTAAGTTAATGTGTTATTTATATTAAAACATGTAATCGATTGTCTGTGTTTGAGAAACCTCACTAGAAAACCTTTGACTATTTTCACTTTGCTATGGAGGCCTGTTTTCAATTCCTTTTCCAGCTCAAGCAGACAGTTGGTACAGTAAATAAAGAAAGCCTTGAAAACAAAGCTGCTGTGTTAAAATAAAAATATGCTTAAGAATCACACATTTATGAGCAACACAAAAAATGTAATCTTATTTTTTTTTTAACCTTTGTAAGAAATTAGAAACTGTTTTAACCTGCAAACATTTTAATTGTTAGCAAATGGAAAAACCGATCGTATCACCATAGCAACAGAAAAACCAAATTCAATATAATCCAAAGATTTTGTTTTTTTGGGGTATGCTTCTCTAAGGAAAACCTTCAAAAACATGCATTCGTTTATCTGTTTTCATACTTCGATTTTAGCTGTGCATAAGCTCTCAGATGCTGCACACATTTGGAGCCATGGATGAAGAATTGTCATAAAATGCAGAAAGGTCTAAATGGGTAAGAAATTGTTTTATTAAGATAAAACAAAAAGTTCTGTATGTGTAGGTCAGCATTACGCTTCCCCAACTGTGCACAAATATCGGATCTTATGATGGGTCTTCTTTAATAATACAGACTGGTGTCTTTGTGTAACTACATGGAAGATCTTTCAATTAACCATGGATCAACCTGAATGTGAAATTTAAACAGTCAAAAATATTGTAACTTAAAACAGTAAAAAAATATTTAAAACACAATGGTTCTGCTTGAAGTGCTTTAGCATCCTTAAAACAAAGCATAGCTGAATAGGCACAATAGGGACAGGATGAAGGGAGAAAGTCTGTACAGTTAGAATAAAATCAGCCCTAGCTGTCAATTATTTCGGAGAGCTCCAATAGGAGGTCATCTTCTCCTTTATTAGAATTCAGATCACTCTCATCATCCAGCCGGTCACCAGTAAACTCATCCAGCAGGTCTTCAAAGTCATCATCCATGGAGGAACTTCCTGCAAGAGCATGATGAGCAGACACTACATTCACCTGAGTTTTAACAGCAGGTCTGCAAAAAAACCAAAAACAAACAAAAAAAAAAAAAATCAAGTTAATACAGACAACTGGTTTCTTTAGAATTATTAGAAAACCATAAAATCACCCAGAATCACACCCAGAGCATGAGCTGATGACAATGCTAATCAATATTAATTACTGATAAGCTTTAATTGACACCTGCTATATTTTTGTTACATTATGGTTGTTTATCACATGTTGACACTGCTGGGCCACCTTTGGAAAACAGGTGATGGAAAGCCCAGTGAAGTGAGGACAAAGGACTAATATTAAACATTTGCCAATTTACAGAGTACCTAAGAGAAACTTTCTCGGGCAATTTTAAGAGAAATTCTTTATAGTGGCCTCTGAGTTTACATTAACACAACTGAGCAATGCATTTTCTCAAATTAGACTGTAACAGCCTTGAGGTGAACAACAGCAAAAAAAAAAAAAAAACAACTTACAAATAAAGATTTTAACTCACACAGTTAAAATATGCCAACTTATCTTGCATTTGCCTAAAAGTATTAAGTTTAGTAACAATTACGAAGTTCAAATAAATTAAATATCTGCAGTGCATTGTAATGGTATCCATCTTGTCGACCGTCATAAAACCTTTCTGTCATGTTTAATGATAATACTTTAAAGTTAGCACCAACTACATTTTCAATATGGATTTTGTGAAGTCAAATGTACTTTAAAATAATATTAAATCAGAAAACACCACCGATTGTACTGAATGTGCCATTTCCTATAGTTACCTTAGTTACTCTGATTACACATTGTCACTGGGGAAGTGGTCAGGGAGCCTCAGACAGGTGTGTTAAGTTGTGCAGACTATTTACTGTTGGCTAAAATAGTTATATTTAAATGCCCATTAAACATAAAACGTGTCATACCTGTGTGAAACAGCAGGAACATCATTTAAAGGAGCCGTGCTTTTATTTGAGGGAGTTTTTTGATCAGCCACAGATTCTTGGATACTGGCTTCTACACCCACATTGCAGGCTGGATTTTGCTTGCCCTGTAGGTTGGTTTTAAGTACTGGATCAGCAGTGAGGGGCTTCACTGCAGCAACAGCAGAACAGGGACTTCCCGATGCGTTTCTCTTTTGTCCAACAAGTGAAAGCTGAATGGCAGGCTTCATCACTGAGGGCTTAACATTCAACTTGGGTCTCACTGAAAAGCAGGTACAAATATGTACAAATGAAGCAAACAAAACAACTGTAAAATCAATAACAATATGCAAATTTGTAATATGCTTGTAATCAGATTTTTTGGGCTCATGACATGACCGCCAGGAGACTATTAAATAGCATGGGAGGAGCACATGCTCAAAGTCAAGTCAGTAACCAATGAAAATGTATGTACAAACTAGTAAACACACAGAAGTTTAAAAAAAAAACATTTTTAATACAAGATGCAGCAGCAACATTTAGGTTTATTACAACTTGTTGTTCTAAAAAAAATATTAAAATGTACTCATTCTGTAGAGTTACTCATAACATAAACTGCATCCGTGTTTGCGATCTGTACACATTGGGCTGCATTAGTCAGTCAAGATTCACATGTCAAGATTCACAGTCAAGTGGAAGTATGTATGTTTGTTTAATGAGTGATGTACTTTGTTTCAGTCTGTAAAAGTCAGAACGTGTAAGAGCAGGAAGTATTTAACATCCAGTCTGCTCATATTCTGAAACAAAGCCATGCAATCTAAACAGCATAAGACTTCAATTGGATAAGCAAGACATTAACAACATTAAACAGACTTTCGTACTGTTTACCTTTTAGTTCTGTGGCTTTTCTCAAGGATGTTTTGGAGACAGAGCTTTGCAGCTTTGGTGACTCAAGATCTGAAGACATTTCTCCTTTCTCTAAAGCCTCTAAACATATCTTTTTTAGGGCGGGTCCTGTACTATCTCTTGCTTCAATTACTGAAAGCACTCTCTGTGACACTTCATCAGGTCCTGATGTTGGAGCACCATGTTTGATGCTGAGATGCTGTTGTACAGACAATTTTGTTTGTTTTAAAGTCTCAGTTTCTTTTGAAGTTGTAGCCTGATTGTCATTTGCCTCAACAGGCTGTTGGTCCTTGAAAAGTGTTGAGGTTTGTTTTGGGGCGTCCTCTCCAGGATTGATGGTACACGCATTTTGCTCCTCTTGCTGCTTACGAAGTCTTTTCTCTCGCATAATCTCTTCAAAGCTCTTCACAGTTACACTTGTTACAGTGGAGCCATTCTTTCCATTGGCTACAATAGACTGCAGAAATAAAAGAAGCATAAAATGTTTATTGCTGTGACTAGCCCACGGTCCTCTATATTACTAACAAACACTATATACACACTAAACTACTGAGCCATGGGTCTAAATAACTAAATTTAAGTTATTTGAATCCATGGGTATTGAAGAAAGCAAAACAAAAAACTCCTGATGTATAAATAAGAAAATATTTGCACAGCCACACTCATTACCAGGGCAATAATAAAAGCTTTTATTGCCATGGTAATAAGTGTGGTGGTGTAAATGTTTTCTTATTTATATAATATCAGAATACCTTTTTGTTTTCTTTAATACCTGGGGTTTGGAGCGTCAGATTGTTTATTGTCAGTGTCTAGCAATTTATTAAATACTTGAAACTAGGGTCCTCCACTACAGCATATGAAGCATATCACAGATCACTTCTCACAGCTTCACTGTATTGCAGTTTTTTTTTTAACTCTGTATAAAAGTTTCCACTATATTGTGGAACAGTCAGTAAATAGTGTACTGACTAAGACCCCTGTGGGTGAAGTGCACATATGCTGTACAGAGCAACTCTTTGTGCTCTACGCGGTGAGACCAGTGGACCTAACTCACCTCCAAATTATAAGTTTTATTTGCAAATAATGCTTTAGTAGTTTGGACACTCAAGTTTTTTCTAGTCTCAACAGAAAAACAGTTCATGAGACCAAGCTTTTGTTTGGGCTTGTTGTAGATAAAAACCAAGCATAGGAAATGCACCAAGCCCAGTTTGAGTCTGGTTTCAAAGTTCTCTTTTGCTGGCAGGGCTTAAGTTAAAATAAGCAGATATTCTCCAAAGGGCGGCATTTAGTGCTAAACATGTGGATAAATTTTGGTATGTTTTAGAGTTTAGAAAATGTTTAATAGCACAAAGTGTTTATGAGTGTGGTAATTATTTGATTGCTGATTTCATAAGTTTGCCCACTGGCAAAGATTTGAAGAGTGTAATTTTAAGGGTAGGTTTATTTTAACTCCATGATAGAAAATCAAAAAGTAAATCCAGAAAAAAACCATTCAGGAGTTCAGGCTCCTACAGACCAGTTAGACCCTCCTAATTAACCTAGTTACCTGTATGAAAGACACCTGTCCACAGACTCAATCGGTCAGACTAACCTCTATAACATGGACAAGTGCAAGATCATACACCTGCGCAAGGCTGAAATGGGCTACAAAACCATTAGTAAGACACAGGGTGAAAAGGAAATAACTGTTGGTACAAGAGTAAGAAAATGAAAAAAAAATACACAATGACTGTCAATTGACATCGATCTGGGGCTCCAAGCAAAAAATCTCATCTCGTGGGATTTTGAACATGAAGGTGAGATCAGCCTAAAACTGCATGTGGGAATTTGTTATGTTATGATCTTAAAGCGACAACAGACACAAAAAAAAAAAACATTGGTAACATTACGCTGTACAGTAGTGGATTAAAATCCTACAGTGCCTGCAAGGTCCCCCTGCCCGAGGCACATGTGTAGGTCTATGTAAAGTTTGCCAATGGACACGGGATAATTCTGAGAGTGATTTTGAGAAGGCAATTATTTCATCGTAACGTAATACTGTCCCAACGCTTTTCACATATAGTGTAGTCGACGACCAAAACACACTAGGGTGAAGTGCCAGACTACAGAGAGAAAATGTCTTTTTTAAGGACAAACAGTCAGAAAAGAAAAATAAAGAAAAATACTTAAGTCTAAGTAGGTACTAGTCTAAATAGTCTAAGGGAAATGATCTCACCTACTCGCTGAAGGCACTATTTTGGCAGACAATTTGGTGTGTCATGACCATCCTTAAGCAACTTTAAAAAACAAACCACAGTTTTAAGTAAAAGAATACAGGACTTGATGCTCACCTCTGAAACATGATCCACCATCCCACAATCTTCTGGTTTCTTTTCTGAACTCCTGTTAGCTGCTACTACAGCAATAAAACAATGATGTGTTTAATAACAGCAGACCCTAACAACAAATGACTAAAACATAGCACTAAACATATGAAACTTACGTGTGTTCTTTCGCGTATGAAGATTTCGCCCCTTGAAAGGTACATGACTAGACTGAGGTGATTCTTCACTCATGGTCTCCTGAATCTGGGTTTGTAATCTAGCAGCTTTTTCTCTGCGAATCTCTTCTAGGCTCTTCACTCTAACTTCTTTTTCTTGAACGGGCACTACAGCTGTTACAGCATTTACAGTTCCCTCTGTTCTCTCAACTTTGGAACTACTATTTTCAGACACCACCTTCTCTTCCTTTAGCTTTTTCTTCTCATGAAAAATCTCTGAGAAAGTCTTTACATGAATGTCCCCGACAGACTTTTTTCTTTTATGGGATATTAATTCAGTTTTAGGCACCTCAGCGTCATTGCTGCTTGTACATTGCACCTGACTTTTCATAGCCTTTTCTTGGCGAATCTCCTCAAGAGTCTTGACACGAATACCTTCAGAAGGTTTTAGCTCATTGTTGGGTGTAGAGTGCTTTGAGGTTATCCCAAGCCTCTTGTGCACTGGTCCAAGAGCTAGCAAAATACAGTACAGATGATTTTTTAATCACATATACAGTGGGCACATTCAGCATTACAGATATGGTAACACCAACTTACATTTCTTAGAGAATTTCTGCTCAGTCAAGTCTTCAACAAATCCACCAAGGCGTTTAACAAGGGATTCTCTCAGCTTTAGGCCATTATTCACAAGAACATCTAAACAAAAATCAAATGTTTTCTTTTTTCAATAAATTGGATTATAGTGATCCAAACACTTCCAAAAAAACATTTAAATCTGCTAAATGACAATGTAAATATTTTGGTTTTGTGAATGTGTACAAGTTTTTGGTAAATATAAATTAACTAGATTATTTAAAAGAGATTTGACAGATGCATGTGGGCTGAGAACACTATAATCAAAGTGTGTAGAAAAGAGTTTAACGAGGCAATTTTTTTTTTAGAAAAGTCTATTAGAGGAATGCAGCAAATTTTAAGATACTAAGGCATGATTACCTAATAATTAGTTTGCAAATAATTGACAGGGTTGCAAGAAACTAGGGGTGTAAATCACATCCTTCTTGACGATTTGATCAGCTATTTTTCTTCAATACAAAATGTATTTTTTTTTTACATGTTTTAAATAAAAGTAAAAAATTATGAGGTTATATTGAGTTACAGAAACAGTAATAGTAAATAGTATTCTATTCACACATTTTTCACACTATAGCAGTAGTGATCTGCTCTGTAAATCGAACAGTTACTCCATAAAAAGCGTATAATAAAGTACATTAAGATTTACTGTAATAAAAACATAAGAGCAAGTTTAGTGCTCACTGTGCAGGTCTAGTCTATTCACCATTAAAGTAAAACAACAAAACAATAACTGACCTATACAGTCAAACATTTTTAATCTAAAAAATGTGTGTATTTATGTACAGTTCATAAAATTAGAATATTATGAAAAATTTATTTTATTAATTCTATTCAAAAAAATTAAACTTGTACATTAGATTTATTTATTTATTCAGTACACATAGACTAATATTTCTAATGTTAATTTCTTTTAATTTTGATTATTATAACTTACAAATATTAAAAACCCCACATTCAAAAAATCTCAAAAAAATGCAAAAAGGCCTTTAAAGGGTTTCTCAGTCTATTTCTGTAAGCTACACAATCATGGAGAAGACTGCTGACTTGACAGGAGCGTGAAAAGCATTTCACCTGGGCTAAAGACAAAAAAAAACTGGACTGCAGCTAAATGGTCCAAGGTTATGTTCTCTAATGAAAGTAAATTTTGCATTTCCTTTGAAAATCAAGGTCACAGAGTCTGGAGGAAAAGGGGAGAGGCATAGAAACCACATTGCTTAAGCTCCAGTGTAATGTTCCCACAGTCAATGATGGTTTGGGATGACATCTGCTGGTGTTGGTCCAAGATCAACGCAGCCATCTACCAGAAAGTTTTAGAGCACTTCATGCTTTTTGCTGCTGACCAACTTTATGCAGATTTCATTTTCCAACAGTCAAACTAGCCTGACCAAAACCCTATAGAAAATCTATGAGATATTGTGATGCAATACACCAGAGGCCAGAAGGCCACTATGAGAGCAACCTGGACTCTCATTACCCCTGAGCAGTTCCACAGTCTGATCGACTCCATGCCATGTCCCATTGCTGCAGTAATCCAGGCCAAAGGAGCCCCTATTAAATCTAAAGTGCTGTACATGTTAATGCGCTGTACTTTTCAGTTGGCCAACATTTCTAAAAATATACTTTTTTTTAAATCAGTCTCTAGTAATGTTATAATTTTCTGAGAATTAGAATTTGGGACTTTTATTAGTTTTCAAGTATAATTTTCAACACTAATGGAAAAACATTAGAAAAATATCAGTATATAAGTAATTAATAAATATAAAACACAAGTTTGACCGTTTTTTTTTTTTTAATGAAATTACTAAAAAAACAAATCTTGAATATCCATGATATTCAAATTTTATGACCAGCACCTGTATATTAAAAATACATAACACTTGTGGAATACCCATGTTTCGCTATGAAGGGGAACTTGATAACATAAAAGGTAATTAATAAATATATGTATTTATATATTTATATATAAATACATATATTTATGAAAATATATGAAAATAAATGTATATAAAAACAAATACACGTTCAATTAAAAA
>JAOUQT010067541.1:0-10360 GCA_025769995.1 Xyliphius kryptos
CACACACCCACCCACGCACACACACACACACACCCACACACACACACACACACACACACACACACACACACACACACACACACACTATTTTTAACAAATGCAGACTTCATTCCTTTAAGTTGGTAACGTTTAAAATTATAATTAAAAAAAAAGGATACATTTTGATTGTTTTGATTGTTTGTCATTTTAGTTTAAAGTGTTTATAAACAGGAGGGATTGATCTTGACCTGCATTGTGACCAATTCCATGACGTCATGGTCAACGTGTTTACACTGTAGCATAGTTTAATTTACACTCTGGTGTAAGCAGCAGTTTAGGTTTTTACAACTCATCGTTCTAAACATAGCAGCTGTGTGATAATTTGAGTTTGGCCAATCGACCTCAATCTGACCTCCATGACTTTGTTACCAAAACATCCTACCTAGTCTTGTCCATCACCACTACTTCCACTTCATCACTGCCGCGTCCAGCTCCCCTTTACTCAGACAGATTTTTGTCTATTACACATTGTACTTAAACAGTTCTTACTGTATGAAATCTGTACGCGCTTGCCTGACCGGTACAGCAGCAACAGGCTCATTCACAACTATCCCAAGTTACAAAACATCTGGAAGAATGTCCTATAGACTTTCATTCATTATCTTCTGGTTAATCCTCCACGATGGTCGCTGTGCCCATCCAGGGAGAATGTCTCGGGCGCTGGGCGGATACACCCAGGACAGGGCGCCAATCCATCGCTGGGCACACACTCACAAACACACTATATGGGGCAACTTAGAGCATTCAATTTACTTTGAATCCATTTTTTTGACACTGGGAGGACATGGAAACTCCACCCAGATTGGGATTTGAACCTGGAATCCCCAGCGCTGAGAAGCGAATGTTCTAGCCACCGTGCCACCTTTCCTATACACAGATGAGACAAAAATAGAACTTTTTGCCAAACTCTATGTATACAGATGGAAAAATGAAGCAGGTCTAGAAAAGAAGACATGGAGAAACATGGAGGAGGTGCTGTTCTGCATCTGACACAGATCAGGTCTCGAATCTGTATACTTTACAATGAAATCTTAAGACCATCAGGGAATTCTAGAGATAATTGTGCTGCCCAGTGTCAGAAAGCTTGGTCTCAGTCGCAGGTCATGGGTCCTGCAACAGGATAATGACCCAAAACACTGAACTAAAAACACCCCAGAATGGCTTAGAGGAAAACAATGGACTATTCTGGAAGTGGCCTTCTCGGAGCCCTGACCGAAATCCTATTGTGCATCTTCGGGAGGAACTGAAACATGTCGTCAGGAAAAGGCACTCTGCAAACCTGAGACAACTGGAGCAGTTTGTTCATTTTTATTGCATATTAATTAACTGACTTCCATTTTGACTCGATGATGAACAGAATTGTTTAATTAAAATGACTCAGTTGTGAAATGAGCAATGCATTGAACTCATTTCGGAAAACTGACAAAAGTAAACAAGGGTCATCTTACATTGTTGCACCCAAAGAGAAGGAATACATTTATTTATGTTTTTTTATATACCCCCAGAATGCGACTGACAGTTCATCTAATTCATCTGGGAAGAGGGAGCCCTCAGTGCAGACACTCGCACCAATCAGCCTTTGTGAGCCACGTCACTACCAGTGCATTCTGGGCCATCTCTATAATCAGCACAGGCACTCAGACCATTACTACCTGGACCAGGTTTGTAAAAAAAACTACTTTTGTCATGATAAAGCAGGGTAAATTATTAAAAGGACAAAATTTAGCTTTTAATAAAAATGAAAGCTATAAGAAATGGAAAAAGTTCCTAATTGGTTCTGTTCCTTAGGCGGTGCCCATGTTCCCTTTTCCTATGCACTTCCCAGAGGAAGAGGAAGAGATTGTGCGAATAAATCCACGGGACAACACCTTGCTAACCGGTTACGAGGACTACCGTCATGCCACAGCGGCCCATAAACTCCCTCACCCTGAACCTATGGGTGCCTATGTTTCGTTTGCCAAGATAGAAGCACCTAAACATGACTACATGTACCCGTACCCACATAGTGGTGACAACGGCAAATCGGGAATTAGTGGTGGCGTGGTAGTTTCACATCAGCCACGGACATCATGGCACGCAGAAGATGATCGTGTACGCTGCGTCTATTGTCGAGACGTCTTCAGTCCAGCGCACAACCGACGTGGGCAATGCCAAGAGGGACCCGACCCGGTGGTGGCGCTCATCCGACGTGTGAGCTTCATGTGGTGCGCTGACAGTCTGCTGTATCACTGCATGGCCGACGCCGAGGGCGAGTACTCGGAGCCCTGCTCGTGCGACGCCACCGACGGCCGCTTCCTTCTGAGGTGGCTGGCGCTCCTTGGCCTGTCACTCATCGCACCCTGCATGTGCTGCTATGCACCGCTGCGAGCTTGCCATCGCTGCGCCGTTGCGTGCCACTGCTGCGGTGCTCGCCACAAAGCCGCTGGCACAAACTGACCAAAAAAATCTATTTACGTTTGATGGGAAAACAAACTTTTTTTTTTTTTTATATAGAAGTTTTGTTTTCTCTGGACAAATAAATCCTGGTTATTATTGGTGCCCTTCAGCGTCTATGCCACATAGCAAATTAATTTCTATATATTCTTTTTTTTATAAATATCATTAAGTGTAAATATACCTGGCTGACTGGCTATACACATTTATACATGTGTATATGTGTGTGAATCCAGGTACTTATGTTTTTACATCATTCCAGTGCAATAACTGAGTGAGGTTCTCCTGCCAAGCTGGTCTTCCTTTGGCTTATAAGACGCCATTCCAAATTATTTACATAGTTATGTTATATTTTTCACAAAATGGGTTGCACTTCCATAATTAAACACTTTAAAAAAAAAATTTAAACTTAAGATATATGTTAATTTGGGCTAGAATATCCAATGCCTAACCCTATTACCCGTCTTATGTTATTAAAGCAATAAGGTTCCGTTATTGTGAATAAATCACGGGAAAGGTAACAGTGTACAGTTACACCTCATTCCCGTGATTTATTCAAAATAATTCACAACTTCGAGGGCCTTATTGCTTTTATAAGACGGTTACAAAAACTATAATGAAAAAACAAAGTGTAATTCATAAACACTAAAAAAAAACTGGTCTTTTGCGACATAATCTAGTCCAGTGATCTGTATAACAGATTTCCAGTTTATCTAACAATCAGATACTGCCATCTAGCGGCCAAACTGCAGAACGAATAGGAAAAAAATATCGGGAAAATAATCATAGGTGTGTCTTATTGACAATAATGTCACAGCTGGACAAACGGATCAGCCAATCAGATTTAAGGAGCGTAACTACCTGATTTATAATGTGGTTTAAATATTGGATCTGTATCATGAGACTATAAAAAAAATAATAGCTTATTGGAAATATTTAAGTTTTCAGCACAAGTGTGCTCATTATTTTGAAAGCAAAACTGGACTCGCTGGTCTGTGAAGCTCCATGGTGGACCTATCTGGCAGGATGAACCTCAGGTCAACACACCGCATTGAACTTTACTGTCTGGAGTGTTTTGTTTTTATCTGGGTTTGCTTTCCGTTGGTTGCTCGGTCCGGCCGATTTGAGGTGAGGCCTTGTCTGAGGCACTTAAACATGTGTCCATCCCTCTGAACGGGGGAACATGTACGAGTGTGTCGTATGTGGAAAAAAGAAGGTAACTGTATGGACCTGTAAAAGCATTTTGCTGATGCCAAAACCATATAAACTGCAGTGTGTGTGTACAGGGTGAATGCGCCACTGTGAAATACAGCTGTGATAAAGTGAACCTATTGAAATAAGCTGGATTTCTGTATGAGGGAGTCGAAATTGTGATCGGTCCTTAACCTCTGCCATAACTAAGGCATTTCTTAGCCATGGGGTTATTTGAATATCCTGTGTTTGTTAAGCAGTGTTTTAGATTATAGAGATATTACAAAGACTAGGCGGCATGGGGTCTTAGTGGTTGGCAGGTACCGCGCTCAATGTGGGTTTCCTACGGGTTCGCCGGTTTTCTCCCACAGTCCAAAAATATGGATTCACGATAAATTAAATGCTCTAAATTGGCCCTATAGTGTGTGTGCTCGGCGATAGGTTGGCGCCCTGTCCTGGGTGAATCTGCCCAGTTCACGAGACGTTCTCCTCTGGATGGACATGGGGAACCGCACCACGAGCCTTATAGAGGATTAAGCAGAAGATCACGGATGGATGGAGATATTACAAAGACTGGGCGTGGTTTAGTGGTGGTTTAGTGGTTAGCACGTTCGGCTTTAAGTGCTGGGGATTCCTGGTTCGAATCCCGATCTTGGTGGTGCATGATCTCCCCATGTCAGAGTGGGTTTCTTTCCCACAGTCCAAAAATATGGATTCAATGAATGCTTTAAATTGGCCCTTGGGTGTATCTGCCCAGTGCCCGAGATGTTCTCCTCTGGATGGGCATGGGGGACCGCAACGCGACCCTCATAAAGGATTATATAGATAATGAATGAATAAATTAATTAATTACAAAGACTATAAAAAAAATACATAGTCTAAAGGATTATTCTCACCTGCTTAACGCCAATAAACTGAATCCTAAACTTGTCTATCCTCATCACTCCTAATAAGAATTGCAAGCATTTTTAAGTCTGCTTTTTTTAAACCCCTCTCCAGCTATTTGGTCCAGGTTGCTGTCCTCACACTTCTGCCCTGTAAACTCCACCGTCCACTCCACCCGGCTTGTGGAAGCTTAAGCGCAGCAGATACATACTATTTTTTTAAAAACAGCAAAGACTCTGGATTCTTAATCTATTGTTTACTTTATAGTAAAGAAGTGCTGACTGTATTTCAGATCAGTCATTTGAAAATCTAATATGTGTTCCTGTATTAAGAAAGTCTGTCATTATTACCTGGTTATGGATCCGATCACATTTCCACGCTGACCATACAGAACTCCAACGTATTTCCCCCCCCCCCCATACATTGATCGTTTATCGTACAGCCTACATCGGTGTCGAACTGTGTTGCGATTGTCTGTGCATCGGTGAGAATGTATGCGGCCGTATTTACACTGTGCCAACACGAAATCGAGAACCAGCCTCAAAATTGACCTAATCGAACTTTGACTCAAAGCAACTTCAAAGCACAACAGAAAGAATAAATCACACAGATAGAAGTCCTAATACCTCCACAACTCTCAGCCTAAAGGTGGACAATGTCCATGTTGCCATGAAATACTGTAAATTCTGTACATTGTCAAATCTTTTGTCTTCGTACTAACGATTTCTGTTTTATTTTTTTTTTAATTTAGCAAGATTCTGCAGTACTGGTGATTTTCAATAACGAGAGAGAAGGGGGAGAAAATGCAACTCTATTTTTCTAATAAGGATCAAGAGCAGGGAGGCCATCCAGCCCTGTGTGTATGTATGTATTGCTGACTCCCTGCTCTTGAGGACACAGTGATATTAAAGAAAAAAAGTGCCTGAACAATCTGCATCATGTTCCTTATACACATTTTATAATAATGGTGGCGCCTTCGCAACACGTAGTCAACATTAGCATGGGGGTCGGAACATGGATCACAGGGGACATAGAATGGTGTTGGTGCCATTCAAGTGCCAAATACCTCAGCCTTCTGGAGCCTCAATGGCGGCAACCTTGGCTCTGTCTCAAGCCGATGTGCCGGTCTCCGGATGAGCCAGAGTGCTGCCAGGTTTCCTCTCTGGCTGAGGAAATCCACAGCATACACTGGGAAGTTGTTGTGCGTGCGGTACAACAATTAGGGTGGAAGGAGCACATGCAAGAGAGTCAAGGTCAGGTTAGCCGTTCTAATATTAACAGATGAATTGGAACAAAGCGCAGGCAGTATCAGGACGGAGACAAGACAGAGACAGACTCTGGCATCTTTATACAAGCTTTCCCACACTGCCTCGGGGCCTCAGAGACAATAGTGTGTATTTGTAGGAAACGGTAGGGTGTGCATGGTCTCGGTTCCGGCATACTCCCTTGTTTGTTAAGCATTATCTCCCGTTATGTTAAAATGGAGCGCACCGCTCGTCTGTACAAGCTAATGCACGTGTTTGCAGCCTGTGACCCACTGGTCAATATCATTTCATTTCAGTCTCGCCAGAAAATGAATAGGGATCAGATGACCTCAAGTCTGCTCCAGTATCCTCACTGATCATGATTCCAACTATGAGGATGGAGACTTGTCTTTACAGAGAACATCTCATGACACATTTAGCAAAATCCTCAGTTTAATAGGACTATTATGTTCATCAGATCATTATTTGGATTTCCAAATTCTTTTTAGTTGTATTATTTCATTAGTTTGATTACATGAAAATATTTGATTAACGTAATGCACTTGGAAATTGTGCGAATTATAAAAATAATTTATTAAAAAGTCCAAATGTTACACAGTAGAAAGAAAATGCCCTTTGGTCCAAATAGTGTTAAAAAAATTATTTTTTTTGGATGGGCATGGGGAAGCCCATCACGACCCCAGTAGAGGATTAAATTGAAGATAATGACTGAAGGAAATAATACAGTAATACAACAAATAAATATCTAAACAGTCTTACATCAGCACAGATTTTCATTTATTAGAGTTCACGATGTTTTTGTTAAGGATCTATTTAAATTACTTTATATTAAGCAATCTAAAACGTCTGAATGACCAGAGATGATAATGTGTCAGAATAAAACAATAAAAAAATAAATAAAAATAAAAATAAATTTTTATACCATTATTATACAACCTGTATCTGCCTCTGTGCCTCTGGCAGAACTAAAACATGTAGTGAGGTAATTGTGACAGTGAAAATTGATTTATAACAGTGTGTATTTTCATATAACTTTTGTTGTGAGGGAAACAAAAGGTCCCAAGGAACATTTTATCAAATTTGGTCCTTGGCGCATAACGTTTGCACACTCCTGAATTAAGTCATAACCAGTTCATGAGGGTCAGTTAATTTTTTATTTTAATTTGTATTTTACAAACGGGCAATTTGCATCAAATTCAGAGGATGTTACCAAAAAAGAGCGTGTTACTGTGATCACAACACTGAAAAGCCAAAGCAACTCAGTCAATCTAATGGTTTGGCACGTTTATAAAACGACAGCAACAGCAAACCAATAAAATACACAAATATATAACTTATAAATGTATCTTATAAACGATATAAACGATAAATCGTTTCACCAGAACACAAACAAACCAAAATGCTCAAAAGCTTCATGAGGACTGAACGACTCACCTGTTTAGAGTAGTGGACTTGACTTTTCTTTTTTACTGTATCAAATAAAAGCGTAAAATAAATCCGATTTAATGGTTTTATTTTTCGGTAACCAGGTGTTTCTGGTGCAAACGCCAAACCACTCGTTCAACAAAGAGTCATTGACTCCTAAATGACTCCTTTTGAAGAGTCTGGTCGGTTCACCTCCATAAATGAGTCGAATCGTTTGTAAACTTTTACAATTGTTTCGGGCATTTTCGGGACACTACACATTGGGGGAAAAAACTGGCACTAAACCTTTCTGGATCTGAACAGGTGTTTTTTTTTATTACTTGATCTGGGTTTTTAGACACAATCTGTTTATTTGTTTGTACATTGTGTTTACACCTACGTCATCATAATGCTGCTGGCTAGCACGTCGAAGAGCTGCTTTTGTCATATTCTATATGGACATAATTATCAAGATACACTTTATATTGTTGTATTTAGGCATTTAATTCATTCCCACTGCCAAATGTAGCACCCAGATATGCAATTACACAACTATGATTTAATCCTAATGGAAACAGTTTGGGGAAGGCCTTCTCTGTTCTAGCATTACTTTGCCTGGTGCACAAAGTTAGAGTTCTTAAAATTGTATCAATGTGTAATGAAAGTTAGTACACCAAGGTCAAATTTTTAGAAATTTCAGCTTAATTGGTTCTAATCTTTCAAGCAGAAATGGCTAAGGGGCCTTGTATGCAACTTGGAGTTAAAGGTCCACAATAACAACCAGCCTTCCTCCCAAAATCTGCACCAGTTACCCCTGAACTACCTCTTTCTTTTATAACTAATGCAAGAAATCAATGGTAGAAAAAAGACACTTTCTTCGTGTTGTTACACTAAAAGAATTAGCTTTTGAGAGAGAAGTTAGGATTTATTCTTAGCAAGTTCGAATCAGTAGTCTAGTCTATTTCTAAATCAACACACATTAGATTCTTCCTGCAGGTTATTAGCGGACACAGGAAATGCTTTGGAGATGGGCTGGAGAAGCAGTTAGAGGAAGGAAGGACATGTGTGCACACATTCTGCTTTTACACAATTTGTACTGGCTCTCAGTTCAGTCTCTGCTTATAGCTTCATGTGTGTTAAAAACGTTGATTCAGAATGGATTAAATAAACACCATATGGCTAAATGTATATAAGCTGAATTTTGGACCTGGATGGGCCTCTTAAAGAACTCACACCAAAATAGTAAACACATTTTAATTAAAGGTACTCTAAAAGGTATTTATTTTAAGAAAGTGCGATTGATTTACAGGTAAAAATTTCCTCCACTTTTTTAGAACATGTCACTAACTTGTTCTCTTATTCAGTAAAGTCGAAGTCAAACAGCAAAAAAATAAAAGCCCAGAGTAATACAGCAACTTGTTATACATTTATATCAAGGAAAAACCAAAAGAAAGCTGAATTCCACTTCATCAAATTGTTCATGACAGATTTTATCTGCCAGTTTTATGGGTTTTGTAAACAATGAATAATGAGTTTAGACAAACTGTTGTTTAGGCCTGAATGACTGAATTTCCACAGTCATGGTTAAAATCTCTCTGAAAGGCCATTCACAAGTAAAACTTGACCTCAGGTTGGTACTGCTGGGCTTGGAATGTGATGCTCTGGTATCACACATGCATGAAATGAAAAACATTGATAGGAAGAATTCATGATGCTGATCTACTGAAGGAACTTTCCTGCATTCGTTTTTAAATGTTTTAACAACTGCCTTTAGACTTTCATTATAAATGAGAGTGGAGCAAACAACGTTCGCATCATTTAATGTGTTCTTAGAAACAAGCTGAAACTATTATGGACTGCACAGATGTAACAGATGTGGCACATAGGGATAAGGTCGTCAAGCCCTGCAGTATTGCTTTAAAGCTGTAATGCAATTTATAATCTGTACTGTATGCAACATAGCAGTCTGGTGTTAATTTAAACAGGCCCCATTGAGTCTGACTGCCCATGCATGTTTACATGGGCAAAATCTGAAACAAATGTGAAGACAGCCCAATAAGAGAAAACGAGAGAGAGAGAGTGAGAGAGAGAGAGACACACACACACAAAATCTGAAACAGATCCATTTCTGGAGGTAAAGTATGACAAAAAACTATGTGTATGTATATAAAAAGATGTGCAGAAGTTTCCAACCTATGTACAGGCAGTAACCATGGCAACATAGACCTACGGTCATTCGAAGTACGTTGCCATAGCAATTTGCCTCACATCAAAGAAATGCAGACTAACACATACACATAGATTACTAGTGGTTTCAATAAGCCAGTATTAAAATAATGGACTGCATTGCATAAGTATAAACGAATCAACTTCATTTAAATCAGCTGTTTGGCCCCTCATGTCACAAATTAAAGCAAAATGGAGAAGAAGAAAAAACAAAACAAAAAAGAAACTAAACTACCACAGAATCTGCAGTCACGCATAGTCTAAAAATTTAATACCCTGTTATAGATCACATGTGCAGGACAGCAATCAGGCTGAAAAAAATATTATATACTCATCAAAAAATATAATTAAACAAATTAAAACTTATTGTTTAAAAAAAGGGATTTAGGTCATTTTATCACGTTCTGATTTCTCCCGTATTTTATATATACGGTATTTGCAATATGGTTGTATTTGCCCAGCACCCGAAATGATTAAGCAAATGATTAGGGCAAAAGATAATGAATGAATGTTTCCAATTACACAGATTTTGCAGAAACAAAACTGGTTCACTGAAATAACGATTGTGGGTCCTTGAGCAAGACCCTTAAGCCTCATTGTTCTAGGGCTGCTGAATCAACCATGTGTTCTGACCCTAAAAATAAGTTGGGATACTTGTAAGCTAAATGATCAAATGTAAATGTAAAAACATCTTTATAACATTATATACTACAGGGGTTGGACAATGAAACTAAAGCACCTGGTTTTAAAGCACAATGGGAATAACATCTACAGGTTCTGCACAGTGGTCAGAGGGATCTTAATCCGTTCTTCTTGCAGGATAGTGACCAGGTCACTACATGATGCTGGTGGAGAACGTTTCCTGACTCGCTCCTCCAAAACCCCCCAAAGTGTCTGAATAATATTTAGATCTGGTG
>JAOUQT010067569.1:0-20576 GCA_025769995.1 Xyliphius kryptos
GGCAAGAAAAAACTCCCTGTTATGATGTTATTTTTAGGAAGAAACCTTGGGAGGACCAAGGCTCAGTGGGGAACTCAACCTCCTTGAGCAGCCAGGCAGCATCAGAGTAGGACAGCCATGTACAGAACAGTTGAGAATCCCTGATTAAGAGGAATCTTTAGGTTCAGGTTCCTGCTAACAGATGCACTTCTATTCATAGATTATGTACATGTGTGTGGAGTGTCTGAATTTTTCTAAAGAAACATAAGTTAGGTCAGACATTGATTTTGAGTGAGAGGATCTGGTTCTGAATCTCAGTTCTACTTCATCTCAAAGGTGTTGGAGGTTAAAGTTTGTCCATTTCAAGCTCCAACCAATAACTGTACTAACCGCATGACATCAAAGCTAATTTTATTTAAGTCCAGATTGGTAAATGTATTGGGACACTGAGTTGGAACATGATGATAATTTACCTTCAGCGTGTGCTGAAACACAGACCAAACAGAGTGTGTCCCAACTGCAAAGAAATGAGACATTTAGTGTTCCACGTGTTCTGATTACCATGTTCTTAAATGCAGAACTGTGCTCAACAAAGAGACTGACAGGTTGACAGACTCATAATACCATAGTTTCTTCCTTTATGCTGACAATCAAATTCCAGGATGCACCACGGTTAATGATGAGAACAACACGTGAAAGAGAACGGTCTGAACAGATTTACTTCACCACAAAAGAAATACACAAAGTGTAATCACAATAAGCAACCTCAAAGTGGAAAGGGGACGGAGACGGGACGGAGCCTCAATAATACTGATTCGAAACAGAGGCTTAAGATCAGAACCCTGAGAACAACTGCACCACCGAGATACTGTGCTCACTCCCGCGGAGTCAGAGCAGATGGAGAACCGAGCAGAGAGCAAAACAAGACCCACAAACATGGGTCACCAGAGAAAAGAAACAGACACACACATACGAAGAATCGGAATCAGCAGACAGAATGTGTGAGATGTTCTAGATTAGTGTTCCTTGTCAGTGCTGGTTCTCCAGAAACTGCAACAACGAACACTGATCCAGAGGAAGTTTTAAGAGCAGTCATGAAGCTGAGTAAAAACAGGCTGCGGTTTCATCGGAACCCGGAACCCTAGAACCACCTCAAAAACCCCCGACCGGCATGTGTCCACTGGCTTTGTCCATTTAGAAAGTTATAGCTCAATAAAAACAGTCTGATGGAAAAGTTTGGACTCTCCTGTTACTCCTGTAGTGGAACCTTTAGGTGTGCAGCATGTTATGATGCTGAAATGGTTCTGCTGGAATGTTAGTTCATGAGATAAATCAGATGGAGAAGCTTTATGAAATGCTTTACGCACCCTGGGATTTGGAGGTCCTGGAACTGTCTTTAAACTGTTCCATGATCAGAGGAACACTGTGGATGTTATAATAAGGAATAAACCACCACAACGTCAATCCACCTCCACTAATCTTAAGTGTTGACACCTAAGAGGGCTTGATCAGGAATTCACGCAGCTGTTAGCAAAGTTTTTGCCTTGTGTGAGCAACATAAACCTGCTCCCGGAGTGGTCAAGCACCAATGGTCAGGCTTCCACTATGCATGAATGTACAGACAAAAGACCATAGGAAATGTCCAAACTTTAACATTAGACAGAAATACACAGATACAACGTGGCCCACGAAAAGCAGCCCGCCTCATATGTCTGGATATATGAGACTGGCTTCTTTTCTGCGTGGGACACACTGTATAAACATTTTTAAAAAGCTTGTCCATCACGGACAAATGCAATGCTTTGTAAGGAACCTGCCAGTAGACACACCCTGAGACTATCGTCTTAAGAGACGGGAGGGAACGGAGACGAGAATTCCACCGTGTTTTCTTCAAAGCTGCGGAGACCAAAGCACTGATTATTACTGAGGAAGTAAGGGGCAGCCTTTCTATCCTGCAAAAGAGAAACACAAACATTATTTCCTACTTTATCTGGCCACGTAACAAGGTCACACCTGCTCTTGAAACAACCTAAAACCACGTTTTTTTAAAAACCGCTGACCCCTGTGGGTCCTTGTTCTTCAGCAATCTGTACTGAACTGCTTTATATTCCTGTACAATCACAGCACGGCGGGAAAACGCTAAGCCCAGGCGTTCTGGTTGGTATCTGTGTGTATGATCCACAGGGGAATCAGATGATGGCGGCACAAAACTCCACACTTCATTAAACCCATAAATCAGCGCAGGGCTCGGAGCGCGAGTGAGAAGAGTAAGTAGTGTGAAGAAGATTAAGATGTGTTCCGAGGAGCTCAATGGAGACGGAATCATAGCCATGATTTTAAATTTCTTGAAACTGGTTTATAAAAGCAACTTATAAACACGTTGATTCAATGGAACGCCCAGGTTCACAGGTCTGGGACCTTATAACTAACCAATCACCAGCTGACAGAAGAGTCAACCACTTAGACTCTATATTTAAAGTATGAATCAAATAAAACCATGTTTAAAATCCACCGTCAGTACAGAGTTGTGTATACATCAGTGTGTCCAAAAGAAAAGGAACAAGATCCCGGCATGTCATCAGCACCATAACACCAAAGCATCACTCACATCAGAACCATTTCAGTTCCACTTATCACATAAAGTCTGAATTAAACAGTCTAATCAGCAATCTAAAGGATTTAGGGGCATCTAGTGTTGAGGTCACAGCCAACTGGAAACCACGTCGCTTATTGCCTTAGAATCAGACGTTATGAAAGCGGTCTCACTAGAACAGGTCCTTCCCCAAACTGTTTCTACAACAAAATATCCGACTGGGTTCTTGATGCTTCTTTCCTTTTCTTTAAAGCACAAAAAGCCAATCTATTTATTTTGTGTTTAATCCTTAACAAAAGTCACAGGGGGTTCCCCATGCCCATCCATGGGAGAACGTTTCGGGCACAGAGCGGGGCGCACACTCGCTCACACACATACATACACACACTCTATATAGACCAACCTAATTATCTTGAAAACCATATTTTTGGACTGTGTGCAGAAACTGGAGAACCTGGAGGAAACCTTTATGGACAAGGAGGACATGAAAACTCCATCCAGATTGGGATCCCCAGCACTGAAAGGAGAACAAGCCAACCACTACACCACTGTGCTGTCTAAAGCAAAAAACATTTTTTATATATGCAATTCAGTACTGCAATGCTGCATTATTTACAATGTAAAGACTGCGTGAAGGACCGATATTGTTGTAGAACAGCAAACATATGCAAAACGCTTCCTTTCACTAAGAACCGACTTTAACTCCGGGACAGACTGCAGAACAAACCCTCCGTCAGCAAAACCCGTTAATGTCTGATTCTTTATGAAGTGTGACATTAGACCGTCAGCAGGTAAGCGGACGGCCGCCATGGTGCAAATCCAATGGTTACATCTTTAAAACACAGTGCACTCATCTCACTGATTGAACACACACTGTAGATTTAAAGTTATCTTAATCCCAGCATGTTGCACTGGTGCGTATGGAGGGATTAGTAAACTGCTGACGCCCACGTGAGATGCCTGCGGCAGCTTTCAGCCATGACGCTTGCTGGCCGTGTGAGGAACCCGAGTGGCGACGCATTTAGAGCGGCTCATGCTATTGAATGCTGTCACAGCAGTGGTTGCGATCGACCGGATCTGCCCCCTCTGAGCAGCACCTGATAAGAGACGGAGCTTTGCCGCTAATCTGTCCTGCATCTTCACCGGCGCTGTAGCTACGACGGTACTGAGTCATGATGCTGAAAACACGCAGATGAACCGAAGGCAGCTTTAGAGTTCGTCAGAAAGAAGGGATAGGCCATAATGCCTGAACTAAAGGGAGCTTGTGAGGACCGTTATGAAATGTCATAAATAATGACATAAATAATCGTGGGGAGGGGGTAGCAGCAACACCGCTGTAGAAATGAAGGTCAGAGGTGAAGATGGTTGTGTAATTTTTGCTCCATGTTTAGTGGGGCTGAAACAAGGACGTGAATCTCATGAAGTGTCTGATGGGTGTGTAAATCTTTTTCACATATATAACGTGTATTATGACATCATATTATGCAAATGTAATCAGAGGATTCATGACTAATCATTTACAGAAAGCTTTTCAATAAAATAATTTACTGACCTCCATCCTGTTCAGGTTCTACCTCTTCATCCACCACCTCCTCCACTTCCTCCTGCACAAGGCTCGGGGGTCTATACGGTGGGGGGAGTCTCATTGGCGGAGGTGCGCTCTGCTGTTCCGTACTCTATCACACAAAAATAAAGATTTTAATACAATAACGTTTACAAAATGAATTCTGAACCACAGGGTGGCCTGTAAAAAAGCAGCCCACCTCAGGGGACTGGATATATGAGGAAAGCAGTTTTTTTGTGGGTCACCCTGTATGTTCTGAAGCAAACAGCAGATTCTTTAAGAACATGCAGAGTAGTGCAGTTATGTAGAGAAGTTTTTTAAACTCATGTCTGGTCTCTGTGTCATTCATCAACTCCACACATCACTTCATCGTTGTTTCAAAATTCAGGTCTCAGCAGTTTGTGTCCCACATGCACCGCCACTCTGGGTTCTCACAGCTTCTGGATTGTTGCATGGTTTTGCATCAGCAAACTAAACAGAACCACATCTACAAGCTCATCACGTAACCTATACACACACACACACAACAAGAACCTCTATACAGTAGGTCCCATTTTCGTTTAAGTGTTTACAAGGACAGTAAAATGCAAAAAAAAGTCAACCACCTAATTTTCTATTTAAAAAAAAAAAAAAAAAACGTCAAAATCGACAAGTTCAGATAAATTGACGGACGTTTACCACGTGACGTGAATAACAAAGCAATCAAACGCCAGGGATGACTGATTTGGACTGTGAATTTTCCGGTGCTGTTTTTTTAGAGTCCGATATTTCAATGGATGAAGAGGATGAATCTGCAGTGACTGTGGAGGAGACTGCCTGTAGTAACAACCTTTAGCTGTTAGATTTGAGTCAGAGGTAGAAGAGACCACACCGGAGCAGAAAAGTGCAACCTGACTCAGTCATCAGAACTAAGAATTCTGACTGGTAGGAACCGGGCTATTAAACACATCTTGTTCCAACATGTTCAAATTGTTGGCAACAGCACATGGTTACAGAAGCGCGGCAGCACTGAGGAAGAAGAGGAGTCGATTGCAAATGTGTGCAGCCTTTATATGCCATGGGAAAAGAGAAGGTCATGGGACAGGTGCGGGACTTTTAGCAAGTTCCAACAGCCGAACATCTGCAAATTGACAGTTATTACTGTCTGTAATAAAGCCCGTTCCTGTTCTAGCTGTTGTGCGAGTCCAGCTCTCCATGTCACATAGTTTTGGTAGTCGTCTGGCAGTTAGTGCTACAAATAATGGGGTGAACAGACAATTCTTTCCAATAAGCACTTTAAAAGTTGACCCATTTTGTCGCAGGGGTCAAAAACCTTCTGGCATTTTCATTCAGTTCAACATTCAGTTCTGGTTTAACTTCGTGGCTTGTTGACCACCATCTACGTCAAGAATAACGTCTATAGAAGCTCTGTGGGGCGTGTCTCAATTTAAGTATTTTAGCAGGAAACATACCAACATTAATATTACTCCTAATGCAATTATATGAACTTAAACTACAATGCTTGATGAAAATGTTCTGCTTATTTGCACATGATGTCAGATCTGGGACAGACTTCAGCCCTTGTGCAGTGAGAGACCACCAAAGCCCATGAAAAACCCCTGAAACACCTGTCTTTTGGTAACAGAACTCTTGCTTTTGCTCAAAATGCTCTGATCCATGAAGTCACAGCTGGTGTTTCGGCTCGAAAAAAAAATAAAACTGGATATTTATCAGACGGCACAGCGCTTATTTAAACTTATTGAGCCAAAGCTGCGTAAGTAAACATTAATCAGCTGTCTGAATGCTAAAAGATGAACCTACCCTCCTGTTAATATGGCGTACCTGCCCTGACTCAGAGAGAGGCGTGTGGGGAAACGCAGCATGAATCAAACATGAGCACGAGAGTCGGTCTGAGGTTCCTGCTTCGAATCCAAAGTCCAGCTTTAACCCAAACATGAGTTGAGTACAAAGAGCAGTCACAGACTCGGAGAAGAAAATGGTCCATCCATCAGCAGATTCACCCTCTAAACCCGGGTTCATTACAGAGTTTAGTTAATATGGCGTTGCTCTGAAAGCTCACTGCACTGGTTTTGGGGAACAAGACACACTGATCAACCAGATCAGTAATGAGGACATGGGCTGGCAGGAGCAATCAGGTGGATGCTCAGTGGGACTTTGGTAATGGAACGGCTAACAAATCAATGAGCGCAATCACTGCAGGTTTAAATAAATTACGAACTAAGGCGATGAAATCAACGGTAAGATGTTTTACTGAGGTGGGGTCTGGTTTCCACTCAGATTATTAAAATTAGGCAAAAGCGGATTACACTACTTAGACTCGAGGTCATGCAGGAGCCTATCCCAGCCCTTAATAGTTGACAATTGAGGAAAGTTAAATTCGGTGATTTAAATAAAATGCGGCTCACCTGCATAGCTTTCCTTTTGGCTTTGTGCTGTTTTATACTCGGGGCTGTGACTGAAACAGGCTACACACACACACACACACACACACACACACACACACACACACACACACACACACACCTAATAAGCCATCACAGACCACAACAACAACTCCACAAAGAAAATATTAACACTATTTTGCACTGGAGTCGATAAAAGTATAAATATTAACAATGTGGAACAGTTTGGAGAAGGCCATATGTGTTCCCACATGCACAAAATAAGGTCCAGCTCCATCCAAATAAACTAGAACTGAGATAAGCCAAGTTCTCTTTTCCAACATCAGGGTCTGACCTCACACATTTTCCCTAAGCTATAAACATCCCACAGACATTGCCCAAAATGTTGTGGAAAGAACTCCCAGTAGCATCAAAGCTGTTATAGTGGGCTCAGTGTGGGGGAAGGGATGTTGTTACCCGAGGAGTAGAGGAGAGACTCTGTACGATGAACTCCACCGGACTGGGAGCAGTTTTAATGGCCTGTACCGCTTCCTCATGACTGGCGTTCTGCAGGTCCACTCCTGCCACCTGAGAACCAGAGTACAGCATTCAATTACACGATTCATTAGATCAGTCTTCGCGGGTCCTTGGTTTGTCAAATTCAGTTCCTCGCCTGTAAGATCTTGTCTCCAGTTTTAAGAGCGCGGGTTCGTCCGGCGGGACTTTCGGGCAGCACCTGTTTAATAAAGATGCCCTTTAGCTCCTCCCCGTTCTTTAGGCGCTTTATGACAGACCGTCCTCCTACGATACTGATGCCCAGAGACTCGCCGGGCTCCAGCCACACCTCCACTCTGAAAGGGGAAGGTACAGCGGTTTTTATCATCTATTCTACAAAGATCCCAACTTGAGACTTAACGAGCCGCTCACCTGCGCGGTGGACCCCAGTGACTAAAATTTGGCGTTTCCTCTCCTTCTCCATCTTCTCTCTCAGGTAGATCACTGAGACACAACAGAAGAAGAGCGTAAGGACAGTGGATTCTCATTTACCTTAATCAGCTGCAGAACTACATCACTATCAAAGCCGATTCTGATTTATAACAAAGTGAAACGCTGAATTGAATTTCCTGCTCATTCATTACGGTACAAAGCTCAGCCACCTGTTCCCATCCCTCGACGGTGTCAAGGCAGCTCCCTGACTCCTCTTCATCTTTGGGCCGATGGAAGAGAGCTGTGCAGATCTGTGGAACCAAACAAGAGCAGGCTGTTTGTGTAAAGTTGTTTATCATCATGAAACTACGCAGCAGAATTCAATGATGTTGAGAAGAGGCCCAGCTGTGAGTGTCGTAATATATTTGTTATTACAAGGTGTATCTGTAATGTTTGTCATTTTTGTGCACTGGGAGCTTTTTTAACCCTAAAAAAATAAATCTGTACATGTGAGCATGCTAGGCAAATAAATCTAATTATTATGATTATTTTTCCTAAAGCAAAAATATACACGAGGGCATAGCATTATTGTAAGAGAAAAAAAAATAATGGGAAAATTTCTCATGACTTATTCACAGTAATACACAGTAAGTGCCTTATTGCATTATGAAATGGTAACAAACACACAATAAAAAAATAAGTTTGATTCAGCAATGCGTTTACTAAAAATTTTTTTTTAATAATTTGGTCTTTAGCTACATTATCTAGACTGGTATTTAAAATGAACACTGATCATTAAGTAACAGGATCTTCTCTAATGATCGAAACCTGCCATCTGGTGACCAAATTACATATCACAATTTATTAAAACAGGCATAGTGCTTATGGCTGTTGATATTAATCTGTGTTTTATGATTTTAGACAAATTACGCATCGATACAAATGTGACTAGCTCAGAGGTGTGCGTTATTGTCAACAATGTCACGGCTGGCCAAACCGCTTAGCCAATCAGATTTAAGGACCGGAATTAATTATAAACAATTGTTAACACACATAATAATAATAATTCTCTGTGCTGATATTTAACATGTACAGGTTCTCCCTTCAGCGCTTAGAGGCCAACAGCTGAAGGGTCCTAACCCCGACCCCCAGCAGCTGCACGCCGGCCCTTTGATCTCCGCGCCTCTCGTCCACCTGACTCAGTCATGCACAGACATTATTCTAGCAAAGCGTTTGATCTGTGCCATCAGCACACAGAATTCCGTCATCAGCATTTTCTCCAATGTTCTCACTCTGATTAAACTAATCTATAAAAACCGGAGTGTGAGCAGAAACGACCGTGCGGGAGAACGAGCGTGAACATGCTGAACATTAAAGCTACGGACTGCACTGCTCTGGACTAATTAAAAACGTGACCGTAAACGCAAAACCAGATCCTTGATCCTCTCTGCTGGATTACCAGATTACAGAGAAGGTACAAATCTGATGTTATGAAGGATTCAGGTAGTTGGTGTCTTGTGTGTTTACAATACAGAAATAAAATACATCTTGGGACTGTCATAAGCTTGTGGTTAAGGGACCAGTCTCATCCATGCCCAGTTTGATTCCCGGTCCAAAGAGTTAATATGGCTAAAGTGCCCTTGAGCCATAGTACCAGGTACCCCAATTGCTCCCAAGGCACTTGTGCTCATTTCACTATATGTGTGTATATGTTTCACAGCATAGATTGGTTAAATGTGGAGGGGAAAAAATCCTTTGTTTGTGACAGATCACTTGCAAAAATGCAAGACTGAATTCAACCAGTAGGTAGAGCTGTGACGACAAGCAAAAATTATTCTTATAAAAGTAAAAAATTCGAGGGTTTATTTGTGATTTGGATGATGTGTGTTGTCTTGTGGGACATTTAAGATTAATAGCGAGTGAAGTGTGTGTGTTAAACTCACTCTGTATCTCTGTCCGTCAGAGACGGTTCAGATCCCATGTTCCTGATTTCTGACTCCGCTTCACTGTCCTCCAACTCGGACCATAACCGCATCGGCTGACCTGATTCACACACACACACACACACACACACACACACACACACACACACACACACACACACACTGGTAAGGTGAATGTGTATAGAAGTGTACAGAGGATTTAAACTCCAGCAGCACAACACACACTAACACACTTGCACAATCATGTGAGTGTCAATGCAGTACAGAGACCCATCCACCACCCTAATAATACCTGCTCTGTCCATGGTCCTGACCACCAGAGGACAAGTAAATAGGACTAACAGCGTATGTAGAGTGTGGAAATGTGAATTTTTGTTTTGGCTGGGAAAATAACAGTAGCCTTGCACACACAATGTCATGCATACACTGACCGATAAACTACATTTCCCACTATGCACCACAGACTAGCCCTTGTAGCCATGTCAGTAATTCGTGCAGTTGCTAATCTAGCAATTAAGAATTTACAACAGCACATCTCATTTAATAAACTTTACAGCAACTTTAGCAGTAAAACTCCGGCGGTATAACATACACCACAATCATCTTACTTTACCTGCTTCCCGGATTTCTTAGAAAAGGGTTTCTAGTTAATGTGTGGTATGTATACCTGATAAATTAGGTATTACCTGGTTTTGTGAAAGGGTTAGGTCCAATTATGGTTAGGCCATTTAAGAGGGCTTGTTCAGGTAGAAGAAAAGAGCATTGGTGTGGTATTAGCTTGCAGTGAGGCTGTGTATTTTGACAGTAAAATTTGTACTGGCTAATATGGCTGGTTTTGTTATCTTTAAAAAAAAATTGTTTGTTCGACCCTTGCTTACCTGTAAATAAATGCTACCTGTTATGTACACAAACACCACGTCCTATTTGTAATGTGATCCAGAAGTGCGAAGCTTCCAACACAGAGAAAGATGGACTACAGAATGGAACTGTGAGCGATCATTGAGTATAAACTGAACCAAGTGCGCCCCCTAATGGATTAACACAGCAGGCACACTGTTAAAACCCACGAAAATGTACAATTAATTTAAAGCTTAGTATTTTATCAGGGATTTTACAACGAAAGCTGGACCTGACTATGATTGAGATGCTGCCCAAAACAACCCCCCATACCACCCCTATTGCTGTGAGCAAAAACGGCTCCCTTTTCTCAATAATATCAACTGATTCGATGAGGAGGTGAATAACTAGGCCTCATCCTGATGCTCCTCAAACCTTAAGACAGGAAACGTGCAGGCGGAGGTTCTTACTGTGAGGATGCTGCTGGAAAGTGGGGCTCAGTTCCGGCTCTATTCTCTCCTCCTCCTCAGACTCCTCCTATAGCCACAGATTAAAAAATTAATTAATTTAAAAAAGACAAATCAAAGTTAATTTATTATTTAAATTTTTACTTAAACTCTAAACTGCACTGTGTTTTTATGGAACATCTGGAATCAGAAGATCTACACAGCTCTCCTGATACTGACGTCCACACCGTTATCAGATAGGTTTCTTTCTCCTCACCATGTCACAGTAAATGTTCATTATAATTTCTCATTGGTTCTCAACCCGTCTCACCTTCAGCCGGGTCTCTGGCTGGGTGGAGGTCTTGTAGGGGTTCACGACTGTTGCCTGCTCGCTTCCTGCATAAAGCATCAGATCCTCCCAGTCGTCATTCATTGTGTTGCTCTCCTCTGTCTCCTCCTCCTCCTCATCTACAGCCATCTCTCGCTCCAGACCCATCAGCAGCTCTGAAGCCATCAGAGGAGAGGCGTAGCGAGGGGTGCCTTCCAAAATCAGCTCTGGTTCTTCATCCTCAAAGTCTTCTGAAAAGACCAAACCGTCGCCGTAGCTCTGACAGACAGACAGATGACAGACAGGAGCTTTTCAAAGATAATCTTAATTGAAATTATTTTAATTCTGTGATATTGGGACAGAGTGATTTTCAGAATAAAACTCAATACTTCTTTTACATGAATGCAGTGTTATAGATGTGCAGGTCCTCTACCTTCCACCAGGGGATGCCAAATCCCAAAGCCTTAACTACACCTTTTGCTCAGTAACAATTACAGGATAAATGGAATCGTGAATGCGTGGCATGAAATGACACCCAAACAACATGGGGAATGCATTCCTCCAACACCCCCCCCCCCCACCCCTCCACCGGTGCGCCTTCCGTATATAAAGTAGGTCCTCGTCTTGGCAACAGGGATCCACTTGTCCTTTGCAGCTTAACCTGTGCGCAGAAGCATTTGAAGATCATAAGAGCTGAAAGTGCACTTTTCCTCGCGCCGCTTTGATCGGCCGACTCAGCAACTTTCTCACTTTCTCACAGCACCCCTCCCTCTGTGTGGAACCCAGAACCAATTTAGCATGAAAAATGTGCGAGGTCTAAAATCTTAATGGTGCAATTAGTCTCGTTTTGGGTAGATTTACAGCAGCACTTGACTCTGCCGCCTGAACTACGGCATTACTAAAGATTCAAGGATAATACGGTCGTGGAGCATCACTGTGTGTCCAACCTCCTCCTCCTCCTTCAAGCTACAGTGAAGCAAATAAGTATTTGATCCCTCACTGACTTTCAAAAAAATACAAAAACAAATAAATGAAACGTCTCAATTTTATGCCAGCTTTATTTTAACAGTGGCACAAAGAAAATCAAAAGAAAAACAGAAAATTAAATGAGCAATAAATATTAATTCCGATTACATTGAAGGAAATAAGGATTTGACCTCCTAGTAAAACATCATTTAATACTTGGTCGAAAAACCCTTGTTGCCAAGCACAGCAGTCAGACGTTTCTTGTAGTTTTTTTATATGGTTTGCACTTCAGGAGTAATTTTGGCCCCAGATCATCTCCAAATCTTTACGGTTTTTAGGCATGCATTTGGAAATGCAAAGCTTCAGCTCTCTCCATAGATTTTCTATTGAACTGAGGACAGGATGCTGGCCAGGCAATTCCATGACCTTGATATGCTTCTTATTTGTTTCCTTGGGTGTATGTTTTGGGTTCTGGTCGTACTGGAAGACCCATCCACGACCCATTTTCAGTTCCCTGGTGGAGGGAAGGAGGTAGTCATTTTTGCGATTTTGCTATACATGGCCCCGTTCATCTTCGCATCAATGCAGTGAAGTTGGCCTGTGCCCCCAAAACATAATACTTCCAGCACAATGCCTGATGGTGGTGATGGTGTTCTTAAGGTCCTATTCTGTATTTTTCTTCCTCTGAACACGGCGAGTTGAGGCCAAATAGCTACATTTTGGTCTCATTTGACCACAGCATCTTCTCCCAGTATCTCTCGGAGTCATTTAAGAACAAGTCATTTATTAATAGTGCGTTTTTTTACAACAGTGCGTTGTCACAAAACAGCTTCACAGAGGTCTAAGCCTGCAAATTATTTTTTTATTCAAATATTATTTAATTTTTAAGATTTTCTTTTTGATATTTCAACTTTCACTGTTAAAATAAAGCTACCATAAAAATAACAGATTGTGTAACCATTTGTACAAACTTTCAAAATCAGTGGGGGATCAAATACTTCTTTCTTTCACTGTATTTATTCCATCTTTATTTAACACGAGCATTCCTTTTTTAGGTCTCAAACTTTAACATGGTCCATATTTAACTGAATACAGAGCAAAGGCTTTCCATGAGCATCTATGTAGAGCTGTATGATGTTTGCATGTTCTCCCCCATGTCTGTGTACTGATACACCCACAGTCCTAATAGATTAAGTATTTGAACTACAGTGACAGTTTGCGTGTGTTTATCCTGGTGACCTGTCCAGGAAGTTTCTGCCCTCCACTTTGTGATGTCGTTAGAAGCTGAATGTTTGAGATGTAGTTACCTTGGTTACAGACAGCTGAGGAGGTGGTGGTCTTTGCTGCTCCCCAAGGAGATCTCCTGCAGGTCGCTCTGCTGCGTCAGCCTGAGGTCACATACAAGAAAGAGAATATTATTAGGATGGTGGATGATTCTAAGGACTGCAGGGACACTGAGGTGGTGGTGCAGCTGGACTAAACAGTCCCGCCACCAACATCCTTAACGCACCACCTCCATTTCAGTGTCACTGAAGAACTGAGAAGCATCTGGCAGCCTAATAGTCCTCTGTTAATGGTCCTGATGGCATCTTTGGATGGATGAATATAAGAAATGTTAACTGATATAAAACTGGTGCATTTACCCCCACAGGCTTCCTAATCCCCAGGTACACCGTGCCCTGGGGGGCGGACTTGAGCACGTCCACGGCCTCAGACAGCGTGCAGCTGTCCAGATGTGTGTCGTTCACGAAAACCAGCTGGTCACCAGGCAGCACACCACCATGACACTCAGCCACGCCCCCAGCTACAAGGGAGCGAATGACGATCACAGAACGTGTGGTGTCCAGAGGGTCCTACAGAGGGCAGCACAGACCACAACAAACATGATTACACACACAAACAGAACAAAAGGCTGCGGGGAACAGCAGCAGTTCTATAAACAGAGCCAGATTGCAGTTTCAGTTTTAAAACAGAACTAATGAACGGAAACGTCTTCGTCCTGCGGGTCCCGCAGTGTTCACGTCTGCTACACCCGCTTTTGCTCAGCTCGACAGGCTCAGGACGTGGCGGAAAGCAAAGAGGGATCGCATTCCTGCCATAACTGTACAGGGCCGCGCCAGAGAACACAAAGCACAGCCATTCCCGCCGTCTGAGACCCGCCTGTCCAGACATCAATCAAACTCAGGCCATAAAATGGCTTTTCCGCTTAGATCTGAGGTCTCTGACAATATATTTGATGAGCCATATGGGCGGCTTTTATGTGACGAGCTACAATATAAAAGTGATTAACAAGTGGTTGGTTTAGTACGGAGGCCTGAAGGAACCGGCGCAGGGTCATTAGAGAACACCTCCATCGAAACAGCGCCACCAGAAACGTTTATGATCCATCACAAAGACAGCGAGCAATAAACTCAGAATTAACATATAAAACTGAGAGGAGGATTTCTCAAAAAGCTGTTTATCGACTCCGTAGTCGGTGTTCCAATTCAGGACATTTTTTAAACTACTGGGACGAAACTACACGGACACACCTCCTAATCGCTGGTTCAGGTGTCTCATTCTGTCCCATGAACACGTATGTATACTGGACAACTGTATGCTGCCAAATTTGCAGAAAACGTTTCGGGAAGGCCCACACAAAGTCCTGACCTCAATCTCATCCAACACTGCTGGGATGAACTAAAACTGACATTGTGTGCCGGTCATCCTGCATCAGTGTCTGACCTCATGGAATATTAAAGCTCCACCCCTGAAAGTAACAGGACTTCTGGAAACACAGTACAGAAACTAAAAGCTATTTAGGGTCCAGGGTTCTAGAATGAAATGTAGAATCACAACAAGCAGCACAGTGGAACTGCAAAACACCAACAGAGAGTTTTACAGGGGTATTAACTCTGACACTGGCTTAACTGTCCAGAGGTACGACTACAGCTAAGCGTGCGCCCCACCCGTCCCACTGGGACAGTGATGTCAGCGGTGCAGCTGGAAAAAGCAAGAAAAGCAGAGTGGGGGCCATGCAGGGACAGAACCTGGAGGTCCGAATTCAATGCTGTGCAAAGGAGAATAGAAAGCGCATCAGAGGATTGTGGGAAAACAAAAGTATAGGTCAAGAACTAAAGTACAGAGACGAAAATTAACATGTTTTTAAATTCAAAAGTGTTTAATTTGGTTTTATCATCATGGGGGTTCTAGAGACCATCAGATGTTAAAGAACTGTTTCGGAAGTACTGAAAAAGTTCAAAGTTACAGTTAAGAACAGTTAAGTTGCAGCCTGGGCGGCACCTTCGCCTCTCAGCGCTGGGGGTTCCTGGTTCGAATCCCGATCTGGGTGGAGTTTCCATGTTCTCCCTGTGTCTGCGTGGGTTTCCTCTGGGTTCTCCGGTTTCCTCCCACATCCCAAAAACATGGATGCAAGGTAAATTGAGTGCTCTAAATTGCCGTGTGGCTGTGTGTGTGTGGGTGCCCAGCGATGGATTGGCGCCATGTCCTGGGTGTATCTGCCCAGCACCCGAGACGTTCTCCTCTGGATGGGCATGGGGAACCCCACCACGACCCTCATAAAGGAATAAACGGAAGATAATAAATGAATGAATGTATTTAACGCTATGTGTGTGCTTTAAGAAAACGGTAACAACGTCTAAAAATACGATATAGCAAAGCTCCACGTCAACCACGTTTTTAATTTATTTTACTTTCTATACAAAGCACATTAACGCGTTCGAGTCTGGTGTTAAAGTTGTCGAAAAAACATACCGCCCAACGTGCACTTGAAAACGCCTAATGACGTGCTGTTAATTAAGACCTTCATTGAGTGCATGTGTTTGCATCAAAAAATAATTACCTACATACCTCTAGTAAATCAGACATTACTAAAAATCGTCGGTTTACCAAACTTTAACTGGATAATTCAAATACTGAATGTACTGATTTTCCAACAGTTTTTTTCTACTGTACCCCCGCGTTTTTCAGCCCGAATTAACTCTGTGACTGCCACTACAAACAGCCAATCGTAACCAGGTTTAAAAATACTGTTGTAGCCAATCACGTCTCTGGGGGCGTGACTCCTACGTTGAGTTCGCCATAACGTTTTCTTATATTTCTTACAAATTATTGAAAAACAAACGGCTTAAAATAGCCTTAAAAGTTATTGTTGCGGTCGTAAGAGTACGAAAGTAAAAAAAATGTGTAATTTATTTTATTGTGATTCTTACAAAACTTTGTTTGGTTATCACAACTAGTTTTCAAGGAGACCATCATTTGCATCGCATGTGGTACATGAAACGAAAAAAAAATTAAGGCTTAAGGACCCAGTTTTACCCTAAAAATGGTGTATATATAAATATATAAGTTATTTTTTATGAAAAAAATATAGGTACAATATAAATGTGCATAATATACATCTATAAATATATAACAGCCTATGCAATATAGCAGTAACTGTATATCATGAAATGTAAACAGTAGCAATATATATAAAGTTTTGCAGCATGTAAATGAGGTGGATGAGATGAAGTATTTTGGTGATAAAGGATAACATGTCCATATGTTTTGTTAGGTGAAGTTTATGAGTCGCACTGTTTCTGCTATAAAGCTGTTTGTCAGTCTGGTTGTCCTACACTTAATGCTCTGCCATCTTCTGCTTAAGAGGAGTGAAACAAAATGTGAGTGTTCTGGTTGAGTGAGGTCCTTTTCCTGCATCTGGAGGTGTAGATATCTGTGGTGGTGAGGAGACTGACTCCAACAGTCCTCTGTGCAGCCTTCACCACCCTCTGCAGAGCTTTCCTGTCTGCAGCAGAGCAGCTTCCATGCCACACATTAATGCTGGAGCACAGCACGCTCTCCACCACACATCTGTAGAAGGAGGTGAGGACTGAGCTCCCGAGTCCGGCTCTCCACAGCCGTCTGAGGAAGTAGAGCCGCTGGTGTGCCTTTCTGATCAGACTGGAAGTGTTGTCGCTACAGGTGAGGTTGTTACTCAGGTGGACAGCCAAGTCCCTGTAGCTGGAGACCACTTCCACGGCAGATCCTCCAATGTGTAGTGGTAATGGTGATAGGTGCGGTTCTAAATGTTTATGCCACACTAAATGCACAAAAGTGTTTCCCTCCTTTTGGTGATTTTTTTTATCCCCCTTCCCTTATTAGCAAACACAGTAGCTGAAGTGATTATTTCTGGTTCTGTTGGATGCCTAACACGGCTTCAATGATACTCTTAGTCGCTCAGTTAATGAGTTTACATAACTGTGCATTATCTATTAACACCACTGTAGCAAATTTTAAAAATAATAAACTTCACTTTATTTCCACCAATCAAACCACTTTTCAGTGGTACACCACAAAATTTGACCTTTTAGCAATAGGGTACACACTTAATTTGCTATGCTTTGCAGCCAATACACAAGCATACACCATCTTTTGATTTTTTTACCTCCATCCTGAGATCTTCATATCTTTCTTAATCTCCCACAAAGATACACCTACACATTTACCACAACGCACAGCAGGTGAGTCAATTATCTCCTATGTATTCTCAGCCTCTCCTCCTGTTCACAAAGCATTCACAGCATTTAATCACTGTTATCACTGGCAGACATAGCTTTGAAGGGTTGCACAAACCTTCACATGAGCCAACAGTACTGCTTCTGCTGTTAGAGACCAAAGTAAAATCCTAAGAGCTGCTGTCAGACCTTATGCTAGTGCACTGGTGCCAAGTTCCTCCTAGTCCAGGACAACACCTGGTCTTGTGGCCAAAATGTGTAGGCATTCTTGGCTTATGAAGGTATGAAGGCATAATTTCCAAAACCTAAATCCAATTGAATACAATCATAGGTACACTAAATACAGTACTGTCTGAAGCTATCAAGTACTGCCACACAGACAGTACAGTAGCGCTGATTCCCAGACTCACTGGTTTGACAAGTTTTTCTAAACATCTATGTGTTGATTCATGATTTTGTAAGTAAATTAAATCAAGTTAATAGAAATATGTACTGTAAGTTAATGCAAAGAACATCTTAGGCAACCTGCTGTTGACTAAACCTAATGCACTGCTCAAAACAATAAAGGGAACACTGAAATAACACATCTCAATAAATAAAATATTTTAGTTGGAAATCTTTATTTAGTAGATAGTGGAATGAGTTGAGAACAAAATAACAAAATTAATCAAAATGTAAATCAAAATTATTATCCCATGATGGTCTGGATTTGGTATATACTCAAAATCAAAGAGGAAAATCAGATGAGAGGCAGAAGCAACTTCAGTGGACATTCCTCAAGACGAGTTAAAATAGGGCTCAGTAGTGTGTGTGTGGTCTCCACATGCTTGTATGACCTCCCTACAAGGGGATGGGGTGGCAAATTTTCTCTCCTCCATTTTCTCCATGTCTCTTGGTGTTACTGGCCTGTAATGGCAGTGCTCTGGACATTGTGCTGATACACACAGAATACATTCTTGCCACAGCTCGCATTGATGTGCCATCCTGAATAAGCTGCACTACCTGAGCAACTTCTGTGGGTTGTAGACAGTGCCTCATGCTTCCTGTATTCACTGTCAGTGTTGCATCCTAACTGGACACTTTAATTTGGCAGAAGTGTGGTTGACTTGGAGTGACATTATGTTGTTTAAGTGTTCCCTTTTTTACTTTTTTTAACAGTGTATAAACCCCCGAGTGAGAGAGAGAATGAAAAAAGAACAAGTTGTGCTAATCAGATTTTTCCATGTGGCTGTTCTGATGGATAATACGGGTTCATAAGCATTCTCTGAAGCATGTTGTGTGATAAAATTTACAGGCAAAACTCTTAATCTTGGAGACAGAGGCACACAGAGTGCTACTGAAAACAATTATGAGGTGAAACTGCTGTAGACTATGAAAATGATGCTTAAAAGGAATGCTTAAAAGGAATAAAAAGTATTGGCATAACTTATAACTAATATATGTATTGTTTAAGTTTTGAGTTGTGTTACAATGTGTTGTTCAAGTTGTTTAAACTTAATTTTTAAGCAGTATATATATATATATATATTAAACAACACTTTATAACACAACTCAAAACTTAAACAACACATTGTAACTCCAAGTCAACCACACTTCTGAAATCAACCTGTTCAGTTAGGAAGCAATGCAGATTGTAAATCAATTTGACTTGCTGTTGTGCAAATGGAACAGAAACCAGGTATAAATGAGAGGCACTTAAAAGGAGTGGTTCTGCACTCATTTTGTCAGTTCTGCATTTTGTCAGTTCTCTACAAATAGAGGTAACAAGACGGTGTCAACAATCCACAGAAGTTGCTCAGGTAGTGCAGCTTATTCAGGATGCACATCAATGTGATGCCCATGCCTTCATAGTGCTTGATGCCCAACCAACTTGCCAGACATAAAAACGATTGAAAAACAACGGAGTATTCTCAAGAGGAAAATGAGAGAATGGCACCAGACTCAAAAACAAAGAAGAGCTGACGGCAAGCATAAAGACAATCTGGTCTTCCTTAACTCATAGGCACTGTGATGGCATGGGTGAAAAAGTTTTTACAAAATTAGGTAATGAATTTGATCAGTCTCACCAGTCCTGTCCATTCATTCTTTAGTGAAGAAAAAAACAGGTGTGGAAAAAACTTAATTGTTTTTTATCCAGGATGAGATATTGACAATATCTATACATAGAACCAAAGCAATATGTAGATCCTCGGAGAGAATGGGTAAAACAAAACTTTTTCTTCTGGGCATGACACACTAGGCATTTTCCCAACATCAAAACCTTCCTACCAGGTTTGAACTTGAGGTGTTTGCAGCTTGTTGTAGCCATGGGGCATGGCCTCTCTTCTTCTTCCCTTGATTTTAATCAAGTTTACCTTTATAGCCATCTGATGATGCAGTAAAAAAACTACCTTAAATATGCATCAAGTAGTTGCCATACATAATCATTACGATGGAAATGTGGCATAACACAATAGAAGATAGAACCACTTAGTATTTATTTAATGAACATTCATATCACTAGGATTCAGGCACAACAGCAATTTTTGAAGTAATCCCAATTAGATAAAAATGTTCAGATAATCCATATGATATGCAGGTAACAATAATTATCAATAAAATTATGATTTTAAACTTTATGCATGCTAGTGTATATAGCAGATTCGTTTAATATATGCTGAAATACTATATTTAAATCAGTCGAATTAATAGACTGTCCAAACCAACCGGTAATTAGTATCTTACAAATTCAGCTAATTCGGCAAATAATTTAATGAATAATAAACCTAATTTACACTTGGCCATGTGAAACCTGATTTTCTCTATCACGCTGATGCGAAACAATCACAAAATCTGATGCATGTTTCTTTTCTACTCAAGAAATTGATTTTCTCTAACTTTCTTTAATGGACCCATCCATCCATGTCATTCTTCTTTCTCAGGCTAACCTCAGTTCTTTTACACTCATTAATATTAAATGTGAATAATCAGTCTTTTATAAAGGCTAAGATGTCTGTGCATTCTCTTGTCCTTTATCAGTCAGATTCTGATGTAAAATATATCAAGTATTTAAATACTGTATTGCTTGCACGTTGCACACAGCTGTGCACATATATGTCCTGAATAGTGCCAAGAAGT
>JAOUQT010067570.1:0-10359 GCA_025769995.1 Xyliphius kryptos
TACTCTGTAAATTTGTTTTACCTTTAAATGTTGTAAAGAAGCTAACTAACTATTCCGTTTAACACTGATACAAACATTATTAAAAATACTTACTTACTACTAACTTTTTACGTACAAAAAAGTTGAACATTAGAAAATCAAGCCAGTATGACTGTCATTAGGTTTTAGTTCTTAAGAGACCAGTTTACTGGTTATTTGGATGTAAAGACGCTGCCTGTAGAACAGGTGTGTGAGTGCGAGCTGGTTGTACATGCGCTGCTATACGCGCGTGTAAAACTTGTTATTATTTTAACAGCAGCTTGTTGGAAATTTCACCTAGAATGAAATCAGATTTTAAGAGGAAACCTGTATGAACCTTATAGGGTTGAATCTTAGTAACCTTTTATTTAGAAGGAATACACCAACGTTTATAATTTATCATTATTAATGAATTTAAAAAAAACTATTTGTCAGTCACCTTTCCCTTATAGTTTTCAGCTGATTTGGGATTCGTTGTTGTAAAATCTGATTGAAACAAAAAAATATTTTACCCCTCCGTAAATAAGTGGGGTTTTTATTTTCGTCGTAACCACAACATACTACAGATTACATAAATTCACAGGTATTTTATAGACCATTCGGGAATGTAACCAAAAGTCCTTTTGATTACACTAGTCACATGTTATTTACATTACCATCTGAAGACATACCCACGCAGATGGTAGTGACAGAAATGTTTCAAACCATTTGGACTTATTTAAAAAAGTATTCAGTAACAAAATAAAATAAACATCAGTCTGTGATCCTTTGAAGACCCTGATGGCCTGCCACTGATATCTATAGGGTGTAGCGATACGCAAAATTCACGGTTCAGTTTACACTGTGGTATGGACCTCTTGCGAATACGAATTTCAAAGGGGGAGGGGGGGTCATATATGTATTTTTTTTGATTCTCGAGCACTTGTGTACAGCTGAGGTTTAACTTGCAACTGCGCTAGGGAGTACAACTCGCCTCCTACTTTTAGCTCAGTCTTGTGTTGATTGGTCCTTCATGGTATTCCGCATGTGATTGTGCATAGCGAACCATAAGCCTCGTACCAAATCGTTTGTGACGAATACAAGGTACTCTTACACCTCTAATACATATATATTTAATAACAGAAATGATATCATTTTGGAATCTCTTACTGTTCTGTAGTAATGTAACGAGATCTGATTGGTTCATCTTCCTCAGTACATGCAGGGTGATCTTCATCACTCCCTCTCTAACACTCTTCTGATCATCTTCATTCTCCATCTTCATCTCAGAGCATGCTGGGTAATCTGGATCCAGGAGTTTCTTAAACCTCTTCAGCTCTTTCTTTAGTAAAGTAATGACTTTGTGCTCCAGCTCCTGATACACAAACAAACAGTGCTGATGTAAAGTCAGAGGATTATTTACAGTATGAGATTAACATCAGGTAAAGTATACTATTATTAGATGGGTTACACCTTTTATTTTTACTTTCACAGTAAATATTATTGTAAAAAAAAAATAGTTTAACTTTGGTAATTTTTAGTTTTTTAAACAGGTTCTTAATGGAACAATATACTTCTGTGCTTTATTCATTCATTCCCTTCAGCTTATTCCTCTACTAGGGTCGTCGTGGGCTTCCCAATGCCCAACCAGGAGAGAACGTTTCGGGCGCTGGGCAAATACACCCAGGACAGGGTGCCAATCGATCGCTGGTCACACACACAGCTACACACACACACACTGTACAGGGCAATTTAGAGCATTCAATTTACCCTGAATCCATGTTTTTGGACTGAGGGAGAGAACCCTGATGAAACCCACACAGACACGGGGAGAACATGAAAACTCACCCAAATAGGGATTTAAACTGGGAATCCACAGTGAAGAGTTAAGACATGAACAACCATCAAGCCACTGGTAAATAATTTATGTTCTTAATAATTATAGCTACTGATTTCATAAATGCAATATTTAAGCTTCATATCAATGTTATTCATTTGTTTATTAAATGCCCTTTACTGATTTAATGAAAGATAAAGTGATCTGTTTTGCCCAATGTGCTTATACACAAAGGAATTTATTATCCACATTTAAGCCATCCATGTAGTGAAACATACACCGGAGACCTTTAGGTGACAAGGCTGGTTCCTTATCCACAAGTCTACAAGTGCCCCTTCATTTTTTGTAAACCCTGAAGCTAGCCACTTAATTTGATTAAGACGTTCTTTGTCATGAGTGTAGTTTGGCAGTGCTTGTGCTTTGGTGCTTGTGTTGTGCAAGCAGTGTAGTAAATTGGACTTTCACCTCAGGTATATTATATAGTGGCTTGCAAAAGTATTTGTACCCCTTAAACTTTTCCTTTGTAAAAGGAAATATTTCATTGTAAAAGAACAGATTCATTGAGTCAATACTTTGTGGAACCACATTTTGCTGTAATTACAGCTGCACGTCTTTGCACATCTAGTGACTGAAATATTTGTTTCTTTGCAAAACAGCTCAAGCTCAGTCAGATTAGATGGAGATCGTTTGTAAACAGCAGTTTACCACAAATTCTTGATTGGGTTTAGGTCTTGACTTTGACTGGGCCATTCTAACACGTGAAATATGTTTTGTATTAAACTATTTCATTGTAGTCCTTGGTTTATGTTGTGGTCCTGCTGAGATGTGTTGCAGACTCCAACAGGTTTTCTTTTAAGATTGCCCTGTATTTGGCTTCATCCATCTTCCCATCAACTCTAACCAACTTCCCTGTCTCTGCAGAGGAAAAGCAGCCCCAGAGCAGGATGCTGCCAACACCATATTTAAGAGTGGGGTTGGTGTGTTCAGAATAATGCACAGTTTTAATTCTCTGCAATGGCGTCTTGGCCAAAAAATAAAATTTTGGTCTCATCTGACCAAAGCACCTTGTTCCACATGTTAGCTGTGTCCCCAATATGGCTCCTGGCAAACTACAAATTGGAATTTTTATGGTTTTATTTTATCAATGGCTTTCTTCTTGCCACTCTTCCATAAAGACCACATTTGTGCAGTGCACAACTAATACTTGCTGAACTGTTGATCTTTGCATTTCATCCATTGACACCATGGGCCTCTTGGCTGCATCTCTGCTATCTGCATCTCTCAGTGATCTTCATGTTCGGCCTGTAAGTTTAGGTGGACGGCTTTGTCTTTCCAATTTTACAGTTGTGTTACACCCAGGGAATGGATCGTGAAACGTTCAAAACTTAGAAAATCTTTATAGTCTAAGCCTGCTTTCCATTTCTCCACAAACTTATTCCTGACTTGTCTAATTTGTTCTTTAGACTTCATGAGGCTCTTTACTCCTTAATATTGTCTTAACCAAACTCTGAGGAAGTCACAGAGCAGTATTTGTACTGAGATTAGATTACACAGCAGTCATCAGGCAACTTTTAAATGCAATTGGTTGCACTCAAAGAAAAGCGGACTGAATACTTTTTTTCTAAGCTTTAACAATGGAAAACAGATCCCAGGTCATTTAATAAAAATACATTATAAGTCTATTATTTATATTCAGTATGTTTGTGTGCATGAGACACGTTATTAAATTTTTTTTTATTATTATTATTTTTTTAAATAAATGCCATAGTTGCACATTCATTTATTATCTTCCTCTACTACGGTCATGGCGGGGTTTCTAATGCCCATCCAGAGGATACGTTTCAAGTGCTGGGCAAATACACACAGGACACACAGACACACAGTCTATCGCTGGGCACACACTTACACATACACACATGCATAGACACACAGACACACATACTTCATGGGGCAATTTGGAGCAGTCAATTTACCTTGAATCCATGTTTTTGGACAGTGGGAAGAAACCGGAGATTCCAGAACGCTGAGAGGCGAACATGCTAACCACTTTTTTGTGACTCAGTACTCAGACTCTCTCCAGCCATAAACATTTTTTTTTTGTATGTTGTTTTAAGTTTATCTTGTATTTAGTTAATTACAACCGATCTTGTTTTGTTAGTCTGCTCATATTCTGTTACATGTTTAGTTTCTTATTTGACAGAACGACCTCTCCCATGACCTGTGCCTGTTTACTCTAGTGTTAGCAATTAGCTTTGTTTAAGAATTTAGCTTTTTTGTTGGTAATTCACTTTTTTGTTAGCATTTAGCTGTTAGCTTCCCTCTGGTATTTTTTTCTCTGTAATTTTTCGTCCAGTACGTTATGGCGACTCCAAGGCCTTTCAGACAGGAGGAGGAGTTAATTTGGAGATGGGGATTTAAATCACTTCTGAGGAGTGCTTAATCGACTCGATATGAATTCAGCTTTGTCTGACTTATAAACACTTAGGCTTTATGGTCAGAGGGCTGTTTTTGTTTGTATAAGTAAGCACCATTTTACTACAACCTCTTCCCTCTCTCATTGAATCTTTGCTGTTTTTGCAATTCCCCTCTATTTATCTGTCTTAAGCATGTCTTAACCAGGTTCCCTCCTTTTTTTTTGCTCTTCCTGTGTTCCCAAGTCCAAGCCTAAGCATAGTTCCAAGCCTAAATTTCAAACTCTTCCTAGAATAAGTGCAGAGTCAGTAACTCTTTTTAGTATGTGCCAGGCCCTTGTCTTCCTCTGGTACTCGAGAGTCAGGACCGTTAACTCTGTATTGCAATGGCTCCTCTCTGAAAGTTTATATCTTCTTTAAAATAAATACAGAATTAGGGGGGATATTTTTGTGTTTGGTTAATGGACCCAGCTGTGTTAACCAGTGTGTGTTTGTCAGGGGTGGCAGAAGTACTGAAGTTTTTTACTTAAGTAAAAGTAATTTTTATTCAAATTAAACATGAACAAGAACAATCACATGAAACCATGCAGTAAACCTCTTCAGGTTAACCTTGTTTTTTTTTTACTTTTTATGTAACGACAATACTGTAGATTGGTGCTTAATATTTTAATTATTCTTAATAAAAAAGTTTGTGGAATTATTAAAATGATGATTAGATTTTATAGTGGGTTCGGATTAAACTAAATTTAGTTTTAGTTAATGTACCTTATTATTTACAGTAAACTGCACTGTAGTTCTTTTCGATGAAGCTGTGACAGTCTGTACTTTACTAAAGAATAAAATCTCATTATCAGTTGTTTATATAGAGTTGTGTGATGTTGTAGATATGAACAATCATGGCAGATGATCCACACAAACTCACCTGAAATATGAGTTTCAGCTGATTTCTGCGATGTGAGGTTTTGGATTCACTGCTAAAGAAAAGGCATTATTACACAAACAAGGCATGTTAAATATTGTACAACATCATTCCTTATATAAATCAATAAATGTAACTGGTAATTTACTTGTTTACACAGGTTCACGTATAGCAGATGATTAGTTTCAGACAGATAATTGGTTTATTAAAATTGGTGGAGTATTCATGTTCTCCCCGTGTCCTTGTGGGTTTCCTCTGGGTTCTTTGGTTTTCTCCCACAGTCCAATAACATGGGTTTAAGGTAAATTGAATGCTCTAAATTGCCCTGTTTTGTGTGTGCGTGAGTGATGTGCCCAGTGATGGCTCGTGGGCCCTGTCCTGGGTGTATCTGCCTAGGACCCGAAATGTTCTCTCCTGACTGGGCATGGAAAACACTGTGACATTCGTAGAGGATTAAACGAAATATAATGAATGAATGAATAAATGTGAAAGCTTCATTAAGAACAAACTTTGACTGGAAACTTAAGAGTGATTTAACCACTAACAGAGACAATGTATTGTAAATAAATAAAGAAATATAAACAGATAAGCCGAAACATACCTAACACAGTATTTTGAAAACTGCTCATTACCATCTTTTTTAGACGTACTGTAACTAATACACACTCTATGGTTGAGTCCTTAAAACTTATTATTTTATTTAGCATGGTTTACGTCTGCAGTTTCATGAAAAACAACTTTAAGGACTAATTGAGCAATTGTAGAATGTTTACTTTGGATGTCTTATAATTATGAATGTGAAAGCTGTTGAATGTCCAAAAAATAAATAAATAAATAACTTTAAATGACTCCATCACTGTGCACTTCCTTTTGCTTTCTGGACGTTTGTAAAGAACTTTATCTCAACTAATTGACTATTTTATATTATAATACTGATTGAAATTATATATAATAAACAGGTTTGTCCAAAGTATTTTTACTTCTTTTTTTATGATTCATTCATTCATTAAGTTCCTCTTAATCCTTTACTAAGGTAGGGTTCCCCATGACCATCCAAAGGAGAAAGAGTCAGGCACTGGGCAGATAGACACACACACACACACACACAGAATAGGGGCAGTTTATAGCATTTAATTAATTTTGAATCCATGTTTTTGGACTGTGGGAGGAAACCCACATACACACCAGGAGAACATGGAAACACCACCCAGAAATGCATTTATTACTTCTTTAAATCACTAACAATAATATAATAATAAGATTTATTTGTAATGAGATTAAGATATCAGGTGCTGGTTAAATTTTTGTAGAATTACATAACTCTACAGCTGTAAGATCTACAGGTCACTTAGAGCCTATTCAATAAAATTAACCTGCTGCAGCTCACAATGTACTTAATATAAGATTAAGAAGCCTGTCCTAAATAAAATGAATATTTTTTACCTCTGATCAGAAGAACAGTCTTCTTTACTAAAGTATGGTGGATAATCCATGGACCGGTCACTCTTCATGGAGACAGAGCTGGGTTCAGGTGAATCTGATCTCTTAACCTGAATCAGACTAAAACACATTCATACATTAAGAATTAAATCATTAAGAACAAACGGAACGTTAATGATTTTGATTTTAATGACTTTGTCTGGAAGGAGGGTTTGATGACATCACTGTTGTGTTATTGTTAGGATTAGAAACCCAATTAAAATGAACAACTGAACAAAGCAGAAAAGAACAAACACAAGTCAAACTAAAGCTGGCAAATGATAATTACACTAACACAACAGTATATTACATACAAAGTCACAATACAGAACAGAATGGATGCAGGTTACTGTAGGATTCTATTAGAAAACTGTTTTAAAGTGATACTAAACTAAACTAGTGGTTTGTCATATCCTTTATTGGTGTCTTAGCTACATTTATTCTTTCACATATTCATTTATGTCTCACTATTCTGTCCTGTTTAGCCTCCTATTGTTTTCTTATTTTTTTGTACTTTAATCAGTTCACTGAGTGTTTATGCATCCCTTGTGCTTTTGGTAATTCAAACTCCCTCTTGTGTTCTTTTCAGCAGTCTGTCATCTGGGAACTGCACAGGGCAGCTCTTTACTAATGTACTACCAATTTACCCTTTATCATGTCTTTGGAATGGAGTAAGTAATCGGAGTAAATCCACACAGACACGGGGAAGACATTAATATTTAATGAAGTAACGATACTTTTCCACTCTAATCAGAAATCAAATAAACAACTCTCTTGCCGTAAGACTAACCACTGTGCCACTGTATATAAAAGACAATACAAAATAACAGAGGAGATTGTAATTCTTTATAAAAATGTATTAAAATAAGCATAACCAAAGCAATACATAAAGCCAGCCATGCATATGGTTAAGGACACATCGTATGGCACATGACCCCTAGTAGTATCATATACAGGGGTTGGATAATGAAACAGAAACACCGGTTTTAGAGCACAATAATGGATTAGTATGGTGAAGGGCCTCCTTTTGCGTCAATTCATCTTGTAAATGACATCTACAAGTCCTGCACAGTGGTCAGAGGGAATTTAAGCCAATCTTCTTGCAGGATAGTAACCAGGTAACTACATGATGCTGGTGGAGGAAAATGTTTCCTGACTCGCTCGTTCAAAACCCCCCAAAGTGTCTGAATAATATTTAGATCTGGTGAGTGTGCAGGCCATGGGAGATGTTCAACTTCACTTTCATGTTCATCAAAGCAATCTTTTGAACTCTGCACCCATGATGTTGTGTGCATTGTGGTATTTGTTGCAAAACTGTGCTCTTACCCTGCTAACTGAACCTTCACACTCTGCTCTTACTGGTGCAATTAATGAAGACTGACCACCAGGGGTCCAATTTAGCCATGAAACCTCCCACACTAAAATGACAGGTTTCAGTTTCATTGTATATACATGTATATACAGTATATACATACACAGTGGGTACGGTGAGTCAGACTCTTAAAATTAAAAATATATATACATTTCATTGCAGCCATTTGCTTTTATTTTTTCGACCTCATGATTCTCATTTGCTCTGACATGCACTATAAGCTGTGTCTTCTTATAGAGACAGGTGTGTGCCTTTCCTAATTCATCAATTCAATTAAACACAGCTGGAATTCAATTAAGAGGTAGAACCGAGTTAAGGAGAACCAAAAAAATGGGCAGCATGTGATGAGTGTCTGAATATTTATGACCATGTGATATTTCAGTTTTTCTGTTTGGGGTTATGAGTGCACATTGAACTTTTTTGGCTGCAATGAAACAGTAAAGATTTCAAAGAGGTCTGATCATTTTCCGTACCCACTGTGTGTGTGTGTATATATATTTATGTATATTCTATATTACACAGTGTATATATAAACAAAATGTATAGCTGTACGTCTGTTAAACCCTGTTAACACTTTGTACATTACTCTGTAAATCTTTCACATTCTGCCACATTCCTCTGCTGCTCATTTTTAGCAACCTGTAACAAAGTTCTTTTCTTTCCCTGCTGTGATTTTTGAGGACATTTGCAATCGAACATCATCCAGGGAATGACAGATTAGCCAAGTGCTGTCAACGCTTGATCCCGCACAGCCTTGGTAAAGTGGAGGATACGTTTGAGATGGATTTCGAGAACGAATTGTAGCTTCATTAAGATGCTCTTCACATGACAGTGCATCTCTTGATATACTCTGTCTGGTTGTTTTTTATGAACCACTTCCCTTTTCAGCTTCATGAGTGGAGGCAAGTCCTTGAGTGATTGCAGTCTCTAAAAGATCTAATGCTTTTTTATATTATTTTTTTTTTTGTATTATTGTTTTATTTTCTACAGGCCACTAGGATTAGAACTCTTGCTGCAGTGCGTTTGTGTTTGCTTATATTAGCTATATCCTGCTAACCACAAGCCTTTAGGGTGTTTCTATCCCACTGCGTTTGATGGTTTAATGGTGCTTAAGCTGTCTTTTCTTCATCCCTCAAAATTCCATTTTGAAATGTTTGGGGTATGTGTTTTATGATGGTATGTGAACGTAGGAACTTTCATTACTGTTATGGATCCGTATTAGTTTGATTTCATGCACATTTTTGAATTTGAGCACATTTATTTTGCAGTTGTAGTTAAATTGAGGCACATAATCATCCAGGATTGACACTGGAATAGAATGGCTTTCATACACATAGAGATGCTGATTTAAAAAAAAAAAAATCGGAATATTTTCGAGAGCTGTATATTAAAAATATCTGTCGTTTTTTTCTCTTTTTGTCTGTTCCATTTGTTTCCTGCAGCATCCTTGCAGGGTTGTACCTCATTTAAGTGATTTATATTGACAGAAGTGGGACATCCATAGTCTGGGGTCAGCGGAAATCAGAAGAAATCGATGACCTTGATCAGCTGCTTGTGAAGATGAATGGATATGTATGCTTATTGAGTGATGTAGCGCAGAAGTAAAGTCGTAGTTGAATGAAAGTTCAAGCGCATTTGCGAGTGTTAAAGAGAGAAGACGGAAAGCTCAGTGCTGCAAGACTGGGGAGCAGGAGGTTCGTTCATCTGACAGACGGGAGAGACGAATTTGGATCAGAAGCTGGGAAGAGATAAAGCAGGTTGGGTTATGGGTTTAGCGGTATGACACGATGGTGATTTAGATAGGAGGAGAAGAGACAATTTAATATCTGGAAAGAATCCGAAAGGTGTAAAGAGAATCAAATGACTTTAAATGGAGTGAGATGTGGCACCGTCTCTTATATCAGACAGCTTTGATTGAAGTGTCACTCAAACATCCTTGATACCTTCGAGAACAAGAGATAAAACACCTGCTCATACTCTCATACAGAGTCTTCAGTACTGATGACACTCGCTGAACTAAATTCCAGCGCCGTGGCTCAGTCATGTCACATCATAGTTTCGAAACCCATTCGGTGTTAAGTTTACATGGTTTTCTTCTGTCTGTGTGGGTTTGCTCTCTATGCTTTGCTTCAGTCTACACCAGGCGTTCTCCACTGGACCCAGTCCAGGACCTACATGTTCTCATGGTCATTGGTCGCGACCCACTTTTACAGACTACAAACCAAAAAAAAAGATATTTTAAATTTGTTTTTCTATTTAAATCAATGTACACTGTTAAAAAAAATAAAGGGAACACAAAAATAACACATCCTAGATCTCAATGAATAAAATATTTCAGTTGAAA
>JAOUQT010067577.1:0-10359 GCA_025769995.1 Xyliphius kryptos
ACTAGTGTCTCACTTATGGTGACCTGTGTATACTAGTGTCTCACTTATGGTGACCTGTGTATACTAGTGTCTCACTTATGGTGACCTGTGTATACTAGTGTCTCACTTATGGTGACCTGTGTATACTAGTGTCTCACTTATGGTGACCTGTGTATACTAGTGTCTCACTTATGGTGACCTGTGTATACTAGTGTCTCACTTGGTGACCTGTGTATACTAGTGTCTCACTTATGGTGACTTGTGTATACTAGTGTCTCACTTATGGTGACTTGTGTATACTAGTGTCTCACTTTTGGTGACCCGTGTGTATACTAGTGTCTCACTTTTGGTGACCCGTGTGTATACTAGTGTCTCACTTTTGTTGACCTGTTTATATAAGGGTCTCACTTTTGGTGACCTTTGTATGTAAACGTCTCAGTTTTGGTGACCTGTGTACACAAGAGTCTCACTTTTGGTGACCTCTGTATATAAACGTCACACTTTTAGTGACCTGTGTATACTAGTGTCTCACTTTTGGTGACCTGTTTATATAAGGCTCTCACTTTTAATGGCCTCTGTATATTAAGGGTCTCAATTTTGGTGACCTGTGTACATAAGGGTCTCACTTTTGGTGACCTCTGTATATAAACGTCTCACTTATGGTGACCTGTGTATACTAGTGTCTCACTTTTGGTGACCTGTGTATACAAGTGTCTCACTTTTAGTGGCCTCTGTGTATGAAGGGTCTCAATTTTGGTGACCTCTCTATATAAGCGTCTTACTTTTGGTGACCTCTGTGTATAAAATTGTCCCACTTTTGGTGACCTACGTGTATAAGCGTATCACTTTTTCTGACCTGTGTATTTAAGTGGCTCACTCTTGGTGATCTCTGTTTTAAAGCATCTCACTCTTGGTCCCACAGGGTGGCCTGCGGAACAGTAAGCATGAGAGTACGCTGTCATCGCAGGAGTACGTTCACGAGCTGCGCTCTGGAATAAGCGAGGACAGACTGTTCAACTGCCTGGAGTCTCTACGCGTCTCTCTGACCAGCAACCCCGTCAGGTCAGTACCGTCCTCACGCTTAAGGAAATCTAATTTTAGTTCCAGATGCTAAAGAACCTGCTTCAATCGACATGTTCATCTCCTCAGCCCCTAAAGGCAGAGACGTTCCCCTCATGGCCCCCGGTTCTTATCCCTGCCTCATTTGTTACACTCCGGTCCGACTGAGCTTGGCATTTTTGCTGGCTCCTTAAGGAAGCTAATTGGAAATGTGTCAATGGGTTCTTTATTGTGGAACCCGTGCGGAGCCTCAGAGCGAGCTAAATGAGCGGAGCCCGTAGCATCTCTGCTTAAATTAGCATAGCTTCCAGTCGAGCCTCTCCTGTCTCTGTCATCGTTCACTGCTCACTCTATTACTGCCTACTTACTTCAGCCACCGGGAAATTTCTAAAGCTTAAATTAAAGATGTCCCTCCAGTTTTTGCCCCAGTTCCTCCTCTGAATGTTTAAATGTCTGCCAATCATCATTCTGATCCTCGAAACTCTCCCCTGCCACCTGCTGGTTCTTCTGCCACTGTAGTCTATCCTCCTCAAGGACGTGCTGTTCTGTTTGAGGTTCTATTCATTATGATTATTAGTTTCGAGAACATTTATGACAGCTCTGTCAGTTTACTAATTCTTCATTAATCATTAGTGAAATGGCCGTGCTGCCACACGGTGGAGAACCTGATAACAGCGCGAAAGTTGAAAGGCAATTCTTTTTGAATGAGCGATGGCTTTGGAGTTTATATATTTCAAATTAACATATTATTATAGAGTGAGGTTTGCGGCGAACAAAAATCTGAAATGAATATGTGGAATGAATATAGTGTGAGTTGGGACAGTGACATCCATGCGCTTGCAAGAGACAGATGTGACCCTGCAGGGGTCTTTGCGTTTGATGGCGATATCGAACAAACCATCGAATTTATGAACGTGAGAAACAGTTATTTTTTTATTAAGTTTTAGCTTTGTAGCTACTTGACAAGACCTCAATCTATCTGCGCTGTTGCATTCAATAGCGATATCAAACGAACAGTCGAATGTAGGGAAGCGAGAACCTGTTTTTTTCTAGTAAATGGTAGGTAATTACAGTGCCAAGTTACAGCCTTGTAGGAACTCTCCAAGACCCCAATCCATCCGATGTGTTGCATTCAATGGCGATAGCGTACAATCAATCGAATGTAGGAAAGCAAGAACCAGTTAGTTTTTCCAATGACATGGTAGGAAATCATGGCGCCAATTTTCAGCCTTGTAAGTACTTGCAAAGCCCCCAATCCATTCAAAGAGTTACATTTAATGGCGATTATGAACAAACAATTAAAAAATTAGAACTTTTTCCAAGGACATGATGGGAAATGAAGTTTCAGCCTTTTAGGTACTTGGGAAGACACAGATGTGACCCGGAAGCTTCTTGCATTCGATGGTGATATCGAACAAACCATTGAATTTAGGAAAGTAAGAAGCAGTTAATTTTTAAGGACAAGATAAGGAATGATGGAGCCAAGTTTCAGCTTTGTAGTTGCTCCCCAAGACCCTAATCCATCCATGGTGTTGCGTTCGATGGCGATAGTGTACAAACGATCAAACATAGGGAAGCAAGAACTAGTTAGTTTTTCCAAGGACATGGTAGGGAATGATGGCTTTGTATGTCAGCTTTGTAGGTACTCGGAAAGACCTTGATGTGACCCTGGAGGGGTCTTGGATTTGATAGCGATATCGAACGCACCACTGAATTTAGGAAGTTTGATGCAGTTAATTTTACAAGGACATGATAAGGGATGACGGAGCCAACTTTCAGCTTTGTAGTTATTCGCCAAAACACCAATCCATCCATGGTGTTGCGTTTAATGGCGATAGCGAACGAACAATGGATTGTAGGAAAGCGTTTCGCAAGGACACGGTAGGTAATCACAATGCCAAGTTACAGCCTTGTAGGTACTCGCCAAGACCCCAATCCATCTAAGGTGTTGCATTTGATGGCAATAACGAACAAACCATTGAATTTAGGAAAGTGAGAAGCAGTTTTTTTTTCTTTCAAGGACACGATAAGGAATGACAGAGCCAAATTTTAGATTTGTAGGTATTCGTCAAGACCTCAATACATCAAATGTAGGAAATCAAGGACTCATTTCCCAAGAACATGAAAGGGAATCACAATGCCAAGTTTCAGCCTTGTAGGTACTCGAGAAGTGGGAGAATTAGTGAGTTAGTCAGTGTGGGTTTTGGCGTTTTATAGGTTTTCTTACCAACCATTGTGCCAAGGTCTTCATGACCTCAAGAGCCTGTTTCACTTCAATCCATTTTTATATATATTTTTTCTAAAAAGGTACATGTGACGCGGTGGCGTTGGGGGGCGTGGCGGAGCTGCAGCGCTGATCAGGGTTGATTAGCGCACCTGAAGCGGCTCTGCCTAAATGACTGTGTGCCGCTTTAAAAGCTGCTCAATTTCACACCGCGGGGAGAGAGACCGACCACGGAGCTGGTGGGACGGAGGACCCAGCACGGCTACCGCAAGATCTGTGAATGCTCAGGATTCTGTATGTAGTCGTGTTGGGTCGCTAAATAAAACCAGTTCCGTGTGTTACACTCCTGTCTCCGGTCCTCATTCTTTCCACCCTGTGACAGTACATTATAAAGACAAATGTAACGGAAGTCTTTATTAAGACGAGTGGAATCTGGTACCGTTGCACGGTGTGATTGGTCATCAAAGGTCCTGTAGGGGTCACTACATCCCTGAATATCATCAGATGAACTCCTGTGACCTTACACTCGGATCACAAGCCAACCAGGATCTCTGTTCTCCCTTATTTACAGGATTAATCAGTTAATTTAATTTCAGAGATGCTGACGTCCGTAACATGCCATGCTCACCCCACCCCTACCCGCCGTCAATCACCTCAAAGATATTCAGAACTATTCTGTATCTAAATATGATTGATCATATGCCAGAATAGAGTAACTAATTAACAAATAAACCATTTACTTTATTCATATGAAGCTCGTCACCTTTCAAAACTGTCGCATTACTGCTCTTATCTGATCGCTTACTGCAGCGCGGCTTCAAACCGACAATAATCAATCAATCCATTAATAAATGATGGTACTATCTAACAACTGGATGACTGATTTTCCACAGTGGATAGTAATAGGGGGCCAACAGCCAGGAATTGATATGTAGACGCACAAATAAACATATGTTATTTCAGTAAAAGACTTGTAAGACGCAGTCGGATGTTCTTTAATTTCTTCCAGAACTTTAGCACCGCAGCACACTGAGCACCTGCAATGAGTCCGGTATTAATAATGAAAACGTAAAACTAAAAAGTATTCCAGCTTTTCTCTGGTTTCCTCCCACAGTCCAAAAACATGGATTCAATAAATCGGCTGCTCTAAATTGTCCCCATAGTCTGTGTGTACCGAGCTCGGTAGCGGATGAGGGTTGTGTCAGGAAGGGTATCCGGCATAAAACACTTTGCCAAGCCTGATATGTGAATTTGGTTAAGGGTTAAGGGTCTTGCTCAAGGACCCACATTGGTAACTTCAGTGGACCTGGGATTTGAACCCACAACCTTAGATTGCCAGCCCAACACCCAAACCACTGAGCTACCACTAAGATCTAACATTAATAAAAGCGTAGAAACACATAAAACATAGCTAATAAAAAAAAATGCAGTTTCTACGAAGATGAAGAAGAGACATTTAAACAGCAGCAGTGGTATATGCCAGTTTGATTGTAAAAACCCAGTATAAGCCCAGTGTTGGAAATACAGACAGTTTTTATTCCTTTCACCTCCCCGTGACAAAGAGTTTGATATATTACTTGCTGTAGACATTGGAACGTAACCAGGTAGAGATTAGCAAACAACGCTAAAACCATTTCTCTAAAATATGTGCTGTTATACCATGTAATTCTTTTAAAAATGGGAGACTTTCTGTGGGTTATTAGCATAACAATGGCTACTAAGTGGCACACTGCAGGGGAGCGGGGGAATTTTACTTACAAATTCACAACACAAATCAATGTGGAAACAGGTAGCGCATTATAAAACTATGCTTCCTGTATTTCTGAAGCTCTATTAATAATCTGCGCTTGTTGTTTGGTCAGTAGAGGCCACTTTATGTGTGACGCGTGGCGCTGGGAGGCGTGGCGGAGCTGCGGCGCTGATCAGGGTTGATTAGCGCACCTGAAGCGGCTTTGCCTAACGACTGTGTGCTGCCTTATAAGATGCACAATTTCACATCGCGGGGCGAGAGACCGACCACGGAGCTGGTGGGACGGAGGACTCAGCACGGCTACCACAAGAACTGTAAACGCTCAGGATTCTGTATGTAGTCGTGTTGGGTCGCTAAATAAAAGCCAGTTCCGTGTGTTACACTCCTGTCTTCGGTCTTCATCCTTTCCACCCCGCCAGAGGGCTCTGTCGTGGCGCCTCTCGAAGCGTTTACAGACATACGGGTCCGATCAACGTTAGTTAGCGCTGATGTTTATCTGCCAGGAGCTGTAGCAGAGGTGAATTAATACACAGGAGATAATGAAGGACCTTTATCAAAGTGCCCCAGCTGCACCAAATCACTGATACACCCCGAGATACTGACGTAAAACAAGCAGGACATCAGATCGATTCCACAGATACTCTGAGATAGTCTGAGATACCGCTGATTGTTTGTCTTTGCCGTAAAAAGGAATGTAATTAGTGATTAAGGAGGGATTCCTCCGCCTTCCAACATTCACTCGCAGTATCGATCTTTTATCTGTGTTTGTCATTACCACTCCAATCCCCCCCCCCCAGTTGCATACCGTGTGCTCCTGGGTAAAAATTATGAGCGAAATCCGAGTCCACATGACCACTGCACAGTTTCGAATGGCAGCCGTATTCCATTTTAGTGTCAGTTGAATTACAACCCAAGTACACCTCATTCCACTTAATGTGCTTCTAACTGGGTGATTACCTGAACCAAATCTTATATAACAAGAAAAAAACACTGCTGTGGTCTTTACAATCCTCTTGCAATAGAATGGGCTGGATGGCAAAACGTGGAGGAATCGCTCAATAGTATTTGGAATAAATAACTAACTCTTAACCCTGCCAAAGAAGTTTAAAAGAAAAGTCTTGAGTGAGGAAAAGAAGGGCTTAATTCTGGATTTACTTGCAGATGGATACAGTGAGCGTCTGGCTGCTTCCATCCTTAAATTTTCTAAGACGGCAGTTCATTACAACAAGGTCAAGCAGCAAACATTGGGGACAACCAAGCTACAGACCGGCAGAGGGCGAAATGGACTCTTTACTAACCGGGATGACCGTCATCTAATTGGAATGTCAGTCAGCAGCCGCAGGATGACATCAAGTGACCTATAGAAAAAATGGCAAATGGCAGCTGGGGCGATTTGCACGGCAAGAACAGTTGGTAACAGGCTCCTAGAGGCAGCTCTTAAGCTGAAGTTAAGGGCTGGTAGCTCAGTGGTTAGGGTGTTGGACTATCAATCAGAAGGTTGTAGGTTCAAATCCCAGGTCCACTGAAGTCACCAATGATCTCAACCTTTAACCCTCATAGCGCCAGGGTGCTGAATGTAACTCTGCGCTCTAAAGTTGAAATACTTGTAAGTCGTTTGGATAAAAGCGTCTGCAAAATGACTAAAAAAAAGGATTGGACCATAGAGGACTGAGTCCAATTTTCAGCTTTGCTCAACACCTGCTCCTCTAATGGTTAGATTAAGACCTAAAGATATGTACAAGCTTGCACCCACTGTGAAATTTGGTGGAGGATCGGTGATGATCTGGGGGGTGCTTCAGCAAGGCTGGAATTGGGCAGGTTCACCTTTGTGAAGGATGTATGAATCAAGACACATACAAGGTTCTCTTGGAAAAACACTTGCTTCCTTCTGCTCTGCCAGTGTTCCCCAACTTTGAGGACTAGGCTGGTCCAGTAGGACAATGCTTTATGCCACACCAGCTTGGTCAGTCCATGTGTGGATGAAGGACCACCAGATCAAGACCCTGTAATGGCCATCCCAATCTTATCCCAATCACTGAGAGAGACTGGTGGAAAGCATGCCAAGACTGTACATGAAAGCTGGGATTAAAATCATGGTTATTCCACCAAATATTCATTTCTGAATGTACTAACATACGTTAAAACATTGGTATTGTTGTTTCTAAATAAATAGGAACTTGTTTCCATTGCATTATTTGAGGTTGAAAAGCACTACAGCCTTTCCTTATTTTGCCCATTTCTCATTTTCTGCAAATAAATGCAAAATTTTGGAATTTCGAAGACATGCTGTCATATACCAGTGGTCTGTTAATTTTTTTCCAGAGCTGTACATACCACATTGACACAGCCATGTATCATCTGATAACTCCTGCAGGAAACCTAGCACAGGAGAACATGCAAAAATCAACACAAAAAGGACCCTCTTAGGCCTATAAACCAAGCGTCTGCGTGGGTGATTTGTAGAGGAAAGGCCGAAACTAGCAGCGGACGTTTTTTCATGGACGTTACAGGGTTAATGGGCACCCGCCATTACCGTCCAATGACGAGGCTGCACCTGCTGGCTAAAAAAGCAATGGGATCAGCACGTTTCAGTGAAAGGGCACCATGTGCTGAGCAGCGGTGGAGGCCAGGACCACCCTGTGGGTGTTTGGAAATGGCTGAACATCTCGTCCACCCACAGAAGGCCAGGCCTTGGCAGAAGGAAAGTACCCCGGGGTGATGGGATGCTAATGGACCAACTTTATACGTTTCTTCCTCTCTTCTGCCCCCTTTCTTTCACTCTGGTCGAGTTCAGATCAGGTTTCCAGCAGAACTCTATTTTCTACACAAATATTTAAAATCCAGTTGATTATCATGGATCACAGAACACTGGAGGTTCCGCGCGCAGTGCTGTATGTTAATGTAACCTTTACTGTTCTTCATAGGTCTTAAATAAATATTACATTTAAATTTATTACATTCAAATACATGGCCCAGAGGAGCGCCCCATCACCCACCTTTCACATCGGTTGGGGTTCATGTTCTTCACTTAGCACGAAGGGCTTTCCTCAACCTTTTTGGAACACCCATCCAGTTCCTTTAAAATCTAAGCCCCACCTAATATGAAATTATAAAATACATAAATACAGCATGACTTAAATCAAGGAATATAGCTCATGAATTTAATTAAGCCACGCCCTGCGGTCTTGGGAGTTAGTATATATGTCATACGTGACATAGATGGTGGACAGCAAGCCAAGAACAATGGAACTCCTCCTGTACCATGGCGTTCTCTCTTTCCACAGCATATTAAGGCCGCCGCGCCGCCGTACCTGCATGCTTTTCCAACAATATGGACATGTAAAGAGGTTGACGAGGGGTGTTTAAGAGCCCAGTTCCTATGACTGGATAAGGTTGTGCTTTGCTGCCTTCTGGTGGTCTCCTTTGCCTCTGTCTTAAATCCAAATGGCTAAATGTTGTTATTAAAGACAGTCCCCCCCCCCCACAGTTACTGTAGATTCATCCTCTTTATCTATTTAAAAAATATCGAACCAGCACTGAAAAAATTCCCATTCCAACTTGGTCATCGCTGGCTCCGTAATTCACTGTATTCCGCCAGTGACGTCACGTGCTACTTCCTGTAATTTCCAGACTGACCTTGAGCTTTTCCCTCAATTTATTTTATCTTGTTGTTTTGAAAATATCAAACCTCATCATGTTGGAAGCGTCGAACACGTAGCATCAGGATTAACGGGAACAGAACCCTGGTGGGATTGATGTCTCCGTAGCTTTGGCCATGTAGGGAATGTGCATCTGATGTCTTTGAGATCGAGGCAGCAGAAATAACACGGCGCACATCCGTCCTTCATCCCACAGTCAGAGAGCACTGGAGCTCGGAAGACGTCTGCGTTCGAGTCCTCAGAGACATCTCCAAACAGCGCGTTTAGCACTTCACTGCCTCCAATTTTCTAAATGTTTGGACAGAAAAAGCTGGGGTCATGTGCTGGAAGTGATTCTGTAATGAGAACGAGTTTAGCCGAGTACAAGCGATTGATCTTGGGATCTTCTTCTCCTCCCTGCTTTGTAACGAGTTCTAAGACGATGCCGAGAAACAAATTAAATTGCTCCTGATCTGGGCTTCATCTTTGAAGCAGGTTGCAGTTGAGTGAAGCTGGGTTGTTGGTTTGATCAGAGTGAGGAGTGTGTGATTCAACTCTGTGTCCTCAAATGCCACCAGGATTTTCCCCAAATTAATCTCACAAGGCCATTTAACCTTTAAACTCTGATGTCACCACGACGATGAACGATGTGACGTAAAAATGTTAACTGAAAATGTTTAATAATAGTCTGTTTTCAACACCTTTAATTTCAAAACAAAGAGATCAACCCTTGTTAAAAATACACAATATCAAAAATGGCTCCAACAGACCAAAATTTATAACTGTAAACGCCAAAGTCCTCACTGACTGACCTTCTCATCACTTATTCACCCACTTCCCAATTGCATATAAGGCTGAAACCTGGCATTGGGATTCCCCACCATGCCTTTGGAAAAACTAACAAGTTCTCACCTCCCTACGTTCGATGGTTCATTCGATATTGTCATAAACCCAATATGCCGCCAGGGTCACATCAAGGTCTTCCAGAGTAACTACAAGGCTAAAACTTGGCACAGTAATTACCTACCATGTATTTGGAAAACCGGGTTCTGGCCTACGTTTGATTGTTCGTTTGCTATCGGTGTCGAATGCAACTCCTCGGATGGATTGGGTTCTTGGCGAGTACCTACAGGTTGTTTCTGGATTATGGTCTTCACGGTGTACCTACAAGGCTGAAACTTGGTATCGTGATTCCCTGTTATGTTTTTGAAAGAACGAACAGGTTCTCGCTTTCCTACGTTCAGTAGGTTCGAATGTAGATGCTCGGTAGGGTCACATTGGAGTCTTGGCGAGTAACTACAAGTCTAAATCTTGGCATTGTGATTACCTATTATTTCCTTGGAAAAAATGGTTCTGGCTTTCTTACGTTGAATTGTTTGTTTGCTGTTGCCATCGAAACGCAACTCCTCGGATCAATTGGGGTCTTGGGGAGTACCTACAAATCTGACAGGTGGCATCATGATTCCTTTTCATGTTCTTGGAAAATCTTCTGGTTCTTGCGTGGATTGGGGTCTTGGCGAGTACCTACAATGCTGAAACTTGGCATCATTATTCCCTACCATGTCCTTGGGAAAAGGTTTTCGCTTTCCTATGTTTGATGGTTCGTTTGATATCATCATCAAACTCAAGACTCAGGGAGTGGTAGCTCAGTGGTTAGGGTGTTGGACTATCAATCAGAAGGTTGGGGGTTCAAATCCCAGGTCCACTGA